>JAVLVB010001216.1:5043297-5059824 GCA_032876305.1 Orestias chungarensis | reverse complement strand
CTGCCTGCTGATTCCAGAGGAGTGAATGCTGCAAGTCAATGACTCGATGCAATCTGCTGGGGTTCCTTAGATTGGAAACTTTTTCAAATTGATTTGTTAGAATGTATCTTTGATTTTAATTGATTTTCTGTGAAGTGCCTTGAGACGACACCTGTTGTAAATTGGCGCTATATAAATAAACTGATTCTTGATTCTTTTTTTTTATTGCTCTTGTTTTGCAGAACCCTGATCTATCCATTTTTAATCCGTGGTGGGAAAGCAACACCGTTCGCCTCATTTGCCTTGGCTTTTGTCTTCTGCATCTACAATAGTTACATGCAGGTCCGACACCTGAGTCACTACGCGGAGTACCCCACAGACTGGGTTACACACCCACGCTTCATCACGGGTGAGGGTGTTCAACAAGAGCCAGCAAAAACATGCACAACATTGTTTGTTTGGTAGGAAGCTCTGCAGGAAACATGATCATTTGAGTGAGTCTCTCCTTAAACCTTTTAACGTTTTCTCCTGTTACAGCTGGAACCTGAACGGGCTTCATTGGGATTTGGCGTAATAGTCAATACGCAATAGTGTGTATTTGCCGTATTTGGAAGCAACTGGAAAAAAAGTAAATGTTTTTTCCATCGTCTTCTATGCAGAAACGCTGAAGCCTCGTCAGGTCTTCTAAGGATTCAAGTCATTTAGTTTAAACCTTTGTGGCTTCGGCTGTATGTTTCCGCGTTGCTGTACCGATTGTAGACCCCAGTATGAAGCCTTTTGGAGCCTTCCACAGTTTTATTTCCCAACAGTGTTAGCATATAACATCCATCCACTCCTCATTTTTGACCAGCTGCTCCGTCCCATGGTGAAAGAAAAAAAAAGAGCATTATTCTGCCACCATCATACTTTGAGTGTAAGGGTTACAACGACCTACACGTAGTATTTCGCTTATAGGGGTGACAAGAAAGTGAAATGTTAGTCTCTGCAGATCATAACGCTCTCTTCCTCATATTTGCTGTGTTTGCGTCAGGCAAACTTGAAGCTGCATGTCTGGCTGGTTTTTTAACGTTATATATGTAGAATTCAATTCAATTTGCATGTAGATTTAAAGGATATACCTCCCGACTCACTACTGAAGCATTTGTCCGAGTGAGATGGTTTTATAGCCAAAAACGGGGGACTGTGGTGTAAGACACGTACATAGCCGTCACATTTGTGCAATTCATTGCTTTAAGTTTCTGTATTACATAAAACCCCCTCAAAAAAAAGTATATTTATGACTTAAGCGTGAATCCTTTACCATATATTAAAACATGGCCATGAATACAGACTATAGTCAACATATCTGATCACGGTTGGTTGTGATGTCCTCCGAGGCCCAAGGCTATGATTAAAGTAGTCTGTTTATCAGTGATGGCTAGACACAGAGGCATGTAACCCATCATCCCTTATCTTTGATTGAAAGGCATCTAATATTCATTTTATATTCATTATACCTACTTTTTTGCTGCTTGGAGATCAAAAGATGTAATGAAGTAGTCTTATAATCCCTTTTTTTATATTCTGCGCTGCTGAAATATCGTAACTTGTTGAGTCTTCGGATGAGAAAGGCGGGCGAGCATTTACTGTGACCTGAAACGCTGAGCCTGTTTCATATCTTATCTGACAAACGTAGGTGTGCGATCATTCCAGTAGAAGATTAGTGCAGAAGAGTAACGACTTAAACAGAACAACCTGTCTGTCGGTCATTTATCCATGACGATTGCTTAAAGGACTCTGGCTCCGTCTCCAGGTTCTGCTCTCTGGCTGATCGGCTGGCTGATGAACATCCACTCCGACCACATCCTGAGGAACCTGAGAAAGCCCGGGGAGACGGGTTACAAGATCCCAAGAGGTAAAGGGGTTTTTCTCTCAGCCTGCATCCGCACACTAACATCAGCGTGCAGCCGCAGTGTGTTCGAGATTTGGTGAGCACTGTGGAGAGGTAGAAGTGTCTCAAGATAGCGTTGAGCGTTCAGTAACGCTGAGGGAGGCAGGTTTTTGTTTTGTAAGTCAAATGTACAGTTTTTGCATTCAATTTCAACTGCGAAAGGGTTCAATTTGATTGGCAGTGTGCAATTTGTTGTGTATTTGATTGGTCTTGTACGATCATACCTTTAAAACTTTTTCATTACCTTAAAGCTTCAATTTGATCTCATAACAAGCTGCAGGTCACAGAGAGAAGGGAGCAAAACAAACCCAAATCATCAGCATCCAACACTGTGCTGGTCTTGCCCTCGCCTCACATGCTGAGACCTGTAACCTCTGAGATAAACGAGTTCATAGTTTTGCAGGTTGTCTGAACTTGTAGTAAGTTCTGTAGAAAAGTGTGTTTTCTCCTCCACGCATTACATAGAGGTTCTGCCTCTTTGTGTTTGACTTTGATCATTTTCTGTCTAGTTTCTTGTGCGGATATTTCAGTACGCCAGACAAAACTAACCTACAAGTACATTTGGATTAGCCTAAAGGACTTTTAGGTAAATAATTAATTAGAAAATGTTGTTTTCCCCTACGTTTCTCACCTTGTTTTAACTAAAGAAACCCTGTTAATGCAACAGGTACTGTCAGGTAGTGTCTTTGCAGTGAAGCAGGACATGTTCCAGAATAGGGATGTACATCAGGCCAGAGCAATGTCAGGTTACGCACGATAACGTGTATTTAATATCATACTCTATTTATTTATATATATATCCATTTGGAAGAAGTTTTCTTCAGTCCTCTAAAATGCCTGATAATAGTTTATCTTAGATGTGTGTTGTTGTCTTTACATTAATGCATACTTAGAATGACAGGGGTTTGGTTTATGTATGCTTTTTTTCAGTCATGTCTTGTATTGCTGCCTAGTTTCAATCAAAATTTACTGATATCTTAATCTTAATATCTTTGCATGGAAATATTTAAAATGTCTCAAAAAAATA
Source organism: Orestias chungarensis (assembly GCA_032876305.1). NCBI lineage: Eukaryota > Metazoa > Chordata > Actinopteri > Cyprinodontiformes > Cyprinodontidae > Orestias > Orestias chungarensis. The sequence continues at coordinate 5,056,888 of JAVLVB010001216.1, read as the reverse complement.
TTCCTCCAATGGGCTTTTTTGTGTGTCTTTTTATTTGCAGAGTGATCAACAATACATGTAGGATTTATGGATATCGTATATAAGAAAGTTAATAAACAATATTCAAGATGTGAATTGTGGGGAAACCGCTATTTATAGTTTAATAACACATTTTGTCACCTAAAAGCATAAACTTTAATCTGTTTAAACATTCTGAATAACGGAAGCACAAAAAAAAAACGGTTTGTAATTAGTGAACTAATATTTATGAGCGTTTTAAGGGTAACACACTAACTTTAAGGTTAGTGGCTGCCAGGACGATTGCTGGAATGGTAGATTTCAATTGAATTTCTTTGATTGAATGCTTGGATCCACTTTGAGATCCCCCATAATTTCAATAGAATAAAAATAACATAAGTAAAAGGTGGTTTATAGCATCACGGTCTGTTTATTAGATTCTCTTTTAGTCCAGAAATTTTATTGGATTTGATTAATCACATTTACATTTGGTAGAATTTTATAAAACTCACTGAAAGTTTTATAAAATAGTTTCCATCAACATATTACACTGTAATATGCTCCCAAAAACATTTTTTTTATTTGATTTGTATTCGTACGTCTCAAAACGTATGAAATAATTTATCTGGGCCTTTTTTTTTTTTTGCTGGGCAAACCACAAACATTTCAACATCAGCAGTCTTGCAGAACTGCAGCCGCGGCCACAGCAGTGTATTGTTCTTCCCGGCCTGGTTGTTGTTGTTGTTCGGCTGAACCCTCGAACCGTTCTCAACAGGCGGACTGTTCGAGTACGTGTCCGGAGCCAACTTCTTGGGAGAGATAACCGAGTGGGCCGGCTTCGCCCTGGCGGCCCGCTCCGCTCCCAGCGCCGCTTTCTCCGTCTTCACCACAGTGGTCCTCGCCAGCAGGGCCGTTGCCCACCACAAGTAAGAGTAACAGGCGATGCTGAGCGGGACGGTTCCGGCTGTTGGTGCGCACACGTTGTAATGGAAAGGTCTTCTCTGTGCTTCGCAGATGGTATCTCGCAAAGTTCGAGGACTACCCGAAAAACAGGAAGGCTCTGCTTCCCTTTGTGTTCTAGACGCAGAACCAGACTGGAAGGTGTTTTCTGCAGCACCTGAGAAGGACTTCATATGAACTCTGACCTTTACGGTCTCACACTTCTGTTTTTTTATCCCAAGTTTCTAATAATGACCGCAGACTGCGTGCATGGAATCGATGTCTGTTGTCGTCCCGTTTTTATTGCATCACTAACGGCGCTCATAAAGCAACAGGAGACCTCAACGACCGCGGCTTAGATGCAATTTATGTCCGCGACAGAAAAAACATCTTGCGCAACGAGTCAAACGATCGAAGAAGTCGAAGAAAAGCTCCTTCGATCAGAATGCCGTCACAGATGTCTTTCCCTCGAATCAAGACAGTTTAAAGCTGGTTTCCTGCTTCAAGACTGTATCCCGCACCTTCCAGCCAGGCAGACCCAGGAAAACGGTTCAGTGGTAGATCAGGCGCCTCCTCTCAATAACTCGCCCGTCTCTGAAACGAGGACATGAGAGACCTGGAACGGCGCTGCTAGGGTTTCCATGAATCAGTGAACAGGGTCTCAACGATACGTGGGGGTTGTATGGCAAAGCTGCATCGCTGCTGGCGCTGAATGGATGATGTACAGACCTCAAATAGCCAGAAAATATCTGTTGGGAGTGTTTGTATTGATTTTAATATCTCTTAGCTTCCAGAATAAAATTTTTTAAAGCATTTTTATGTTTTCACCCAGAGTCGCCAATAAAAACGTAACGGTTCCAAGTCTGATGCATTGTAACAGCTTTGTGCTGCTGGAAGCTTCTCACATTGACGTCCTCATTTCTCACATCCTCGCTGTTGCCACGCTTTCTTCTCCAGGCCATTTCCCTCCATGGATCCTCTTTAAACACGCTTCTTGTATGAAATGAGACCTCCCTGTTTTAGCAGCATTCATTCATCTTTAGGCTGATGAAAGCGGGATCTCCACTGTCTTTTCTTTTTTTTATTTAAGCAACACATCATGATAAAAGAGCTCAGTCTGGGCTGTCCCTACTTTACTAGGGGAGGATTTGCCTGCCTTTACAGATGCTGTGGTTTTTAATTTTCAGTATCAAAATGATAGAAAGTAACAAATGAAACTGACATTTAAGCTAAATGGGAGTTAACTAAGTCATTTAAGTTAATAAGCACCAAAAAAAACACATTTTTCAGATATATTTTTCATGTTCACTGCTTTTTTTCCCCCTGAATAGCTAGAACTAGGTTTACTATATTTATCTTATGAACAGTAAACAAAGCAACTTCCTTTAGTTAATTTATTTAACTTTAAAATCTGGTGCATCATAATTAAATATTATTTACATTACATTTAATTTAGAATATGCGGAGGTTTATATAAAGCAAAAGAAAATCTTTGTTGTCTGATTTAGCTGTTTTTACCCTTTTATGCATATAAATATGTCATTATTTTATTATAATACCTTCACAAACTAAATCTTTGTTAAAGTTTTACCATAAGTGATTTTTAATAAATGTGACTGACCCTCTGAAATGGTGTGTTACTTGACATAAATGATTCCTAGACACATTACAGAACCAAAGTTGGTTTTTGGATCATTTTGACATCAATTTGACCAATGAGGGCAGATTTTTACAGGGTTGTTTGTCTTCAAGAGGCAGAAGCTTTCGACGGGGTATTTTATTCAAAGACTAACCAGCAATGCAGAGTTTTATTTTAGAACTGAATTTGAACAATTAGGGCAGATTTTTAACAGATATCTTTCATCACGAGGAGAAAAACGTTTAAAATAAACAAGATTGTAATAACGTTTGCATAATGTAGAAGAAAAAGGGAACAAAATGTTCAGAAATGTAAAGTCCATCCAGCCTAAAGAGGGCAGCAGTGAGCAGACTTTATTTACCTATTCTGAATTTGTTGCATTGTTTCTTCTTTATTGCAAAGTATCCAATAAATACATGACTGATAAAAAGCAGTCTATAATACAAACCGTATTTATAGTCGGTGATTAAACTGCACATGTGAAAAGAGCCACTTAAGACTGCATGGGTTCATAAATGTGAAGTAGCTGCTGAGGTTGTGAAGCTCGTTGCAGCTAATGTAGGTTAAACGGCCCGTAAGATGCTGCAGTTTACTGACATTAAGGCGACATGACGCCTTGAGTGATCCATGCTTTTTGAATATTGTATATGATTACAATCATACCTTGGAGCATGCTCCTCTCCCACTGGGGTCTGTGTTTGTTAAGCGTCCTGTTTTCACCAATCTCTCCGTCCATATAGGATTAAAACAACTTAAACCATCCATTTGAAAGCAACAGCCTTCTTAGCCGGGTCTGTCGCTTGGATGACTGTCTCCATTTGATTTCTACTGGCTTGCAGTGTGTGATCAAGAAGCTGTGTGTGTCACACATGGAGTCACATCTATCTGACTCATAAAATCCCTTTGGGGGGGTTTCCTAGACTGGGTCACATACTGCACATTAGTAGCACAGATTACGCTGTGGACATTCTCTGTAATCTGCCCCTCTACAGTCACATACAATATTTTGCTTTGCCTAATCCTTTGGCCTTTTTGGGTTTGGAGATAGATGCACCAGGAATGAACTACACTTTTGGCTTTTTACAAATGGCTGCAGCAATAAACAAGAACGCAAAGAGCCCCACAAATACAAAATGGTTTGGCACGCATGATACTCCTCAACTTTCAGCCACAAGCACTAACCTCCCAGGACATGTACGCCCTTTAAGAGGTGCTCTGGTATGGCAGAATCGAACCATCGGGCCCACGTGCAGAACACTAAACGCGACACACTACTAACAAATGAGATCCAGTTTTAGTCGGATAGTAAGATGTGGTGGGACGATAAAACGCATCAGTTTCCAATACGGCTCTCCAGGTCGACGCCATATTGGAGTCCCGACTTCACTGGAACGGTGTAACGTCGTTCACCAGCCCCGAGTTTACGTAGCGTGCAACATCAACCATGCTTTTACCCCACATGCTTTTTTATCTCAATAGGGACAATAAAGGAGGTCAGATTTGACAGGGAAGAATGGAAAGTGAAGGTTAAATTTATGAGGATGTTGATGTGGGTAAATTAGCAAAATGAGACTAAATAAAAACAGCTTTTGGAAGGTACCTTCTGTTTTAATGTAGCCTGCATCTTTTCGGGAGGTGGGGGAGTTTAACCCCACATCTGCTTCATGTAAACAGGGATTATTCAGAGCAGCAAACCAGTTTAAAAGCTCATAAACACCAATGTGTGATCGCAGCACTGTCTCACAATCCTAAACGTATGATTTTATCTCCTAAACTAGAGGAATCATTTGTGGTATGGGTGCCAATGTGGATCAGTCCTGGGGAGCTCTCTTGCGCCCCCTGCTGGTGATGCTGTGACTTCTTCGACCTGGTTGAACTTCCAGAAAACTGCTTGAAAACGAACGAATTACATGGTAAAATGATAGAAAATGAACTGAATGTTAAATGTACATTTGAAATGGTCTAATTGGACTGTTTTATGCATTCTTCATGTGGAGATAAATGGAGGTGGGTGGGGGGACAGTCATCAAGGGAAGAACCTGCACAGTGCGCATGCGCGAGGATTTGAAGAGAACACGCCATATTGAATTCTCGTAGGATTCACGGCATTCTTGCAGCTTACGACGGACAGTTTTTCTAAATGGTCCGATAGTCGTTCACGGGCGTATCTCACCGAGGTAGACCGGCGGGTCTCGCTGGGACCGGACACGGGCTCCCTAGCGGCAGGTTTCTGGTCGGGGGGACAGCGGAGGGAGGGAGGGTGGTGGGTTCAACAGCCACAGGAGTTGAATGGATCCGAGGGTAGCCTGGATTCAGCCGGAGCAGAAAGGACCTGCGAACGCCGTATGGATGCAGATCTGGGAGACCTCTCAGGGAATGAGGACGCTCGCCGCCCACGGCCACAGCCAGTGCGTGAGGTATGCGGCTCTGATGGCTTTAAATAATGTGGCGGCCGCGGCGGCGTCGTGCAAGAGTGGCGGCAGCGGCGCGGGCGGCGCAGAGAGCTCCCACCCCGCGGCTGCCGGGGAGAAACCCCCGACCCCGAAAACAGGGCTCGTCTCTTCCTCCTCGTCTCCACAGGAATCGGGAATAGAAAGTCCCGTTCGTAGTGGCTCGCTTCCGGACAGGACTTCGGGCGGCGACTTCCTTAAAAACGTTGGAGGGGCCGATCTGCTGGTCGGCCTGAGCGCCGCCGGCGTGGAAAACGAGGCGACCCCGCGCCGTCAAGGCAGCCCGGAGGAGCATGCGCAGCAGGTCTGCGCGCAGCAGCGGCAGCTCCAGTCTGCTGCAGCCGTCAGCCACACTCACAGCCTCCACCCGGGCCGGAGGAAAGGCGACAACAAGGCGAGCATCTATGGGATGAATTACCTGCTCTCGAACTGCACTAACGGGAACCACGTGACGCCGTGGAAGAAGAGGACGTACAGCTCCGGGGCGCTTGGGTAAGGATTTAAAAGCGACTAAAGTCTGTTTTTTTTTTTTGCTCTGAATGCCCGTCATTCCGTTATTATACCTGACATTTTAATTAATATAAAACAAGCTGTAATTTAGCGATTTTCTTCTTTTTTTCCCCTGCTTTTCTTCCGTTGAAAAGCGTACGTGAAGGACGTAGCCGCGTTCCAATTGTTCAGTTGTTCACTATGTTCTAAGTTCACTCGATGGTTTTTCTTTTCGTTGCCATCGTTTATTGCTGCTGGCGTTGAGCTACAACGATGTTATCAGTAAATAAGCGTTGAGCCGCTTTTAAGGCACGCTTTAAATATAGATTACAATTTTGGGGGTGAAAAATGAACGAGCAAGGCGGAGAGCGAGTTAGCAAGTAAAGAATTGGAACGCGGCCATGGACGAGACCGGAAGTGTCCTGGTCTGTTCATTGGGGCTGTTTAAAAATTAAAACAACCTTTTACTAACATTTCTAAACGTTTTTGTTGTAACAATATGTATAGATGCAATAAAAAAAGAATTTCTAGCTATGTTCAGTTTTTTGTGTTTTAACAATTATTTGAAGTTGTAGTTTTAAAATCTTTGAATAACCCAAATTATTATTGTATTTCAAAGAGTTTATTTAGCCTGTAATAAGATGGCAGGTAAGCTTGTACAGCTACACCAATAGAGTCCTTGTGTTGGTATTATCCTCCTGGTCCCTACATACTTGCCTAACTAGGTCCCTATGTGGTGGGTGTGACCTATAAAGTCTCTCTTTTTCATGCCTTGTGTCAAAACATTACAAATTTCCCAAGGCACAGTTTGAAAATAGTTTTAAGCTTTTACAAAATACATGGAGGCAGTAGCAGTGTTTCAAATTTTCTGCTCGCTTACTATGTAGTGCACAGTGTAGTGTTTAACAGTATTTCTCCTTCTGTGTTAAGGGTGAAAGCCTAAAGTGTGTGTGTGTGTGTGTGTGTGTGTGTGTGTGTGTGTGTGTGTGTGTGTGTGTGTTTGCTTTATATTGAGAATTGATTTTTTGTCTTCTTAATGATTAAGATTAGTAAAACAAAAAAAAATGTGTTAAACTTTCTTTTCACTGTTTGTGCCACTAGAGCGTGAAAAATAAAAATAAATATATGATAAAATGCAGCTGCCGTCTGCAGTTTGCTGATTGATAACGCATTTCTTTATGTAGCCTGTTTCGAAAAGAAACTTCTTTTAATTTGGATTCGTTATAATTCATCATTTTTGCTACAGTACCACAGGATGATGTGATAGAGATGTTGTATAAATAGTTCCCATCCCTACATTTGCATTTCAAACATAGCCAAAGAACATATCGGATAAATTGTGATATTTATTTTGCATTTATTCTTTTATTACTGTAAATAATAAATAAATAACTGTCAAGTGCAATTGTGACAATTGGGGAAAGATGATGATGTTAATATTGCTTATATGTTCACAAAGTTGTATAATTAACACATAGAATCATGTGGTTTCCTACTCAGAGATGTAAGAAATAGAAATTTCAGCTGGTTTCTAATTACATTTGAAGCTGCAGTTAAAGTAACGCAAACTCATTTAAGATGCCAGTATGACTTTTGTAGTATGGAAAGATAGAAAAGATTAAATGATGTTATTCAGATAATCAATGAGTTTAATGAATATTACACTCTATTCAACGAAATAAGGTTCCACTGTTGAATGGTTTTGCAACGACGGTGTGGATTAAACACTGAAACTTTCTGCTTGTGATAGTCCTGATCTCGGGGATATTATGGTGCCGGCCGATATTATCCTAGATTCCTTTTTTGGCCGTGATTCAAAACGCCAAAACAAAATTAAAAAAACCTTTTATTGTTTTGGTATCCCAGCCAGAACCACATTTTAAGAACATAAATAACTAAATAAAGGTTGGCATGATGTCACCTTTCATCGACGAGTCAAAGAGAGTCGCAGCTTTTCTTACAAGAGGCTGGAGAGTCTTTACCTTCCCTGCTGCCAGAACTGCGAGAATAACCTGCGTGACCAAATGCTGATCCGCTCCACAGTCCCATCCTGTATGCTGGGACACGCTTGCCAGGTAGAATCTGGATGTCATTAAAGAAAGCTGGAGGTCTGTGTGCAGTAGTGTAGCACGAAAAATGAGCAGAGGCCTGCTTCACGTGCTTTTTAGTTACATTTAAAAATGAGCATTTATACACTGTGACATTACTAAACAAGGATAACAATTCTAGCAGGTTTTATTTATCCTTATTAATGATTTCTAGCCATGGATGAGGTTTGAAGAGAATAACCCCGTTCGTTCCCGACAGACTCCACGAAGAGCTGATGGACTTTTACAACTACATGTCTCCCCGACCTGAAGAGGCAGCTATGAGGAAGGAGGTGGTGAAGCGCATCGAGACGATCATCAAGGACCTGTGGCCTGCAGCAGATGTGAGAGCCGCGCACACACGCATCAGCACCCGCATAAGAACACCGTCAGGTTTTACGGAGCAAAACATCGTAACATTTGTTTTTTTCTATAGTCTGTATAATCTGATGTGTAGTGGATGATTGGATTCCTCTTCAAGGTCCATAAACAGGAAAATGTTTAACACTCATTGTGTTAAACAGTGTTCAGTTTTGAGCACGTCTTTATTTAAATCTACTTTGTTTTTATTGTGTATCCTTACTTAAAACAAAAAAATGTTCCCTTTTTATAGATCATTTTTCCTTGATTAGCTCAAAATGATCTTTCTGGCATCTTAGTTTTTTTTTTACATTTCTGTTTGATGCTGAAAATATCTAATGTAATCCTGCACAATTGTCCACACTGAAGAATACTGTCACCGTGACCTGCTTGCAGGTGGCTTTGGTGCGTTCAGTGATCTAAAAAGGATCTGATACCGGCATTGAACCGGCCGATACGAGGTTTAAATCTGATGTGGGTTTCTGCTTGAACTGAACAAGAATGTTGATGCAAGTCAACTTCAGACCAATTGAAGTAAAGACATAATTTACTTTCTGCATGTTTACTTGCATCAGATATTTGCTTTAAGCTGTGCTTTCATCAATAAACCCCTAAACTGTTTTAACACCTAAATCGGTTTAATTCTCCCCCAAATGAATGTAATCAAATGATATTTTGTTATAAGGCTGAATAAGCTTTTTTCCCAGAATACATTCATGTATTTAATAATATGGCCATTTAATATTTGACATTAGGACACCACATTTAAGTGCTCGTCTGCAGACGTAAGGAGTCCATTCAGTGCGCGGGGATTGATGTCATTTCCCTCTCGTTACTTAATGGCATGAAGTACGAGCTACGGTGATTCAGTGCCTGCCAGCCTGTTCCCACTTCCACTCGGAGCCACATTGTCAGATAAATGGACTCGAGTCCCGCGTTTGTTCCAGCCTTTCTTTCCTCTCTGCCGGTGCAGCCTGTTATTTCAGGCCCTGCGCTGCTGCCCTGTCGCGTTTAACAGGACGAAAGGAAAAGAACTTCATTCGGTTTCCTTTAAGGAGCTTTCACTCCAAGCGCCCCGCTTTTTCTTTCTAAACCTTTGTGCAGCTCATTTGGCTGTGCTCTTACCGTTGGCGGAGCTCTACATCTCCTGAGCTGAACCCAGAAATGCCTCGTCGGTGGAAGTTTGCAAACCTTCGCCAGGATAAATTCATCTGATATGCAATTTATTGTTTTTTGATGCCTCGGTAACAATGTCGTGTCTGATATAGTTTTTTTCCCCACCAGGTCCAGATATTTGGCAGCTTCAGCACGGGGCTATACCTTCCCACCAGGTAAGGCCTCGTAGAGACGGACTGTCACTTTAAATCCTGTTAATTTAACGCTCGCCTCCGTCTGCACTAACCCTCAGCGACATAGACCTGGTGGTGTTAGGGAAGTGGGACCGCCCGCCGCTGCAGGAACTAGAGCAGGCGCTGCGGAAACACAACGTGGCAGAACCCTTCTCCATTAAAGTGCTGGACAAGGCGACGGTAAGTAAAGGCAGCTCTGCTACTATTCGCTTTCCAGTGTTGTCCAGCTAGTTTTACACCACATTTCCTTTTAATGACGCTTAGTGGATCCAGTTGCAAGTAACTGATTTGATGCACCGCATCTTATTGTGGCACTCGAGCAGCATTTGGCTCCTGGAGCTGAGGAGGTCATCAGAGGTCGCAGCTTTTCTAACCGCCACCTATAGGCATCAAAACAGCCACTAGGCTGCTAGACATGTTGTTAAAAGACCAAACTGCTGGTAAATCTGTGCACTTTATTGTATTGCACCTATTTAACCACACTCACTGCCTCACAGATGTGTCAGATCGTCCAACATGCACACATGATCACATCCCACTTTCTTACAACATTGAAGGATTCAGAGTAACTGGCTACATTCCTGATTCACATTTACTCGAGATGAGTCCCTGAACAGGCTGATGCACAAAAAACCCCAAATTACCCATATGAAACCACTATGTTAAGAGGATTTGGTGGTTACAGGCGATCAATTTGTGGAAATCGATCAATTCGGGATTTCAGACACAACTTCTCAGTTTGGAGTTTTGAACCAGGGACCAGGAGGCCAGATGTTTGCTTTGTGCCGTTTGAAGTTGGCGCCGTTTTTCCACAGCTCAGCATAATTTGCCCCACAGCTTAGGTGGAAGTGGACGTGTTAATCACTTGTGGTATCAACACAGAACCAGGAGGGCTGCCAGGTCGCTTCGATGCCCTCCTGATTGCCGCAGTAAAACAGTGGTTTGGTTTTTCTCCGCTCTGAAAGGGTCTCGATGTGGGCAGACGACGTCGTTTACCAACACCTTGCATTCTCGTCTCTCCTGCAGGTGCCAATCATCAAGCTGACCGACCAAGAGACGGAGGTCAAAGTGGACATCAGTTTTAACATGAAGAGTGGGGTGAAGGCGGCGAGCTTCATTAAAGATTACTTAAAGGTGAGAGTGAAGTCTGTCTGGATTCTGGTTGCTGCTTAAATTCATGATTCACAGTGAAGGTGAGACTTGAGTTCACTTAAGAGTCTCTCAGGCTTAATTGGATTATCACCCGACCCAAAGTACACGCAGATGCTGGAATAGAGCGGGCGATCGTGCAGATGTATTAAAATAGACACAAATAGCCGCTGGAGTCGCATAATTATAGCTTTACTTCGCATTTAAATATAACTTGGGGAATTTCCTCTTTTGCTTCTGTTAGCGCCGTCGTCTCTCGACTCAACTTCTTGTTCTGAAAGAAGTCGTGCCGATGGTGGATCTTTATCATTACCAGTCACAGCTATCGGCTAATGAGGGAAAGGAATGTCTGCCGCCTGCCTTCAACGCTAGCTGACCGAACCATTGCTGGGTTGCGGTTTTGTTTGCCGTTTGAGTTGGAAATACGAGGCCTGCATCGCCCCGCGTGCACTCGGCCTCTGAAACCTTTGAATGCATGGGTTTGATAGACCGAGCAATGGTAGTCTCAGAGGTGAATCCTTACATGGAGCCGCTCGCGTCTCAGGTTTCTTTCGCCTTTCTCTAAAACATGTTAAAGCAAAGCAAGCCGCTGCTGCTCTTGAGCTTGTGCCGTCGTGTGGTCACGTTGCTCATGTGTGATTCCCATTCTTCAGCCTGTTGCTTCCAGAGGCACCTTGGGTGATAGTTAGCATTCAGCTAGTGGAAAAAGCTCTGTTGAAAACTCCTTCCTACCTTATAAATTATTACAGCAATAATCTTAATCCCCATATCTTCCAAAGAAAAACGAGACGTTGCGCTCATGAGCATCTAACGGATTCTGCAAAACATCTTTCAAATGCAAAAACATTTTTATTTATGCATAATCCAATAGTTTTGATCAACATTGTTTGCGATGCTAAAGAAAGAAAACCCGAAGGCTCACTTTTAGTTTGAAAGGTATAAATGAACTTAACAGCAACATTCCCTAGTTTAGTTATTACACTTTATTGCTGTTTAACTACCTTCAAACGAGGCTTTTAATTAACGTGCAGAGTTAGCCTGTCTAATTGCTCCCCTGTTTTCTGCTGTCTCCTTCAGAAGTACCCAGTGCTGCCGTACCTGATCTTTGTGCTCAAGCAGTTTCTGCTGCAGAGGGATCTGAATGAAGTCTTCACGGGGGGCATTAGCTCCTACAGCCTCATCCTCATGGTCATCAGTTTCTTACAGGTACTCTCATATAAGCTCTTATGCCACCCCCTCCCCTTGTCCTTGGCACCTTCCTAAAAGTTTTTAAATGAATTCATGTTTTATTGCAGCAACATGTTACACTGAAAAATGTAATAAAATGATTTTATTTAGTGTAGAGTTGGGAAAAGTGAATGTATTTTAGTGCTGACTCTTTTTGTCATATACATTTTCAGGTTGATTAAAGTGTCGAGGATATTTTAACTATCAATCCATTGTCTGGGGTGTCAATATAAGATATTATTATTATTATTATTATTATTAGTCGCTGTAACTTAAATAACATTAAAATAACAACTCCTCTTTGCTAATGTTGAATTTGGTGATGGATCTGGGATGCTATGGGACTATTGAAAGCCATTTCATTCAAAATTAAATAAATAAATATTTCATGAAATAAATTTAATTATTCTAAGAAGATTTAAAAAATTTTTTTTATTTATTTCCACTTTTCCACAATATTTATTTATTTCACAATGAAGGATTTTATTTCTTTATTTCATAATGGGTTTTTTATTTTTTTTAATTTTGTGATGCTTTTATTTTGTAATGACTCTTTACTATTTCAGTGGCTTTTATTTCAAAACCCCCTTTTTCATTTAAAACTCTTTTTATGTCATGTTCGTATATTCAAATGAGGTGACGGAGTCCTTATTTCTTATTTTTGAATAAAACTGCTTTCCATATGGGACTGCCTCCCCTTCCGATGACAGAAAATCTGGAGGTTTTCAGCCGTGACTCTGAAAACGGAGCATCGTTGCACCTTGAAACATACCAATGATCCAAAATAGGTGGCCGAATTGAAACGGAAATGGTTTATTACCACAGGATCCTATTTAAAGAAAATATTAGTTATAGGTTAGTTGAAAAGAAGAGGGCATTAGAAAGAACGCAGGACTTGAGTGTGTTTCCATCCATTCATGGTTTCTACACTAGCAGCTCTCAAAATGTTCTCCCTCTCGCTCCATTGCAGCTCCATCCACGCATTGATGCCAGAGACCCCAATCAGAACCTGGGCGTGTTGCTGATCGAGTTCTTCGAGTTGTACGGCCGCCATTTCAACTACTTGAAAACGGGGATCCGCATCACGAACGGTGGCGCCTACGTTTCCAAAGAGGAAATGATGAAGACCATGACGAACGGATACACCCCGTCCATGCTCTGCATAGAGGACCCGTTACTTCCAGGTAAGCGACATCTCACGGCCAAGATGGGTTGGTGTTCTTGTTGTTGTTGGCAAAAAAACAGAAACATAAACCTTAAAGGAAAACAACACATTTTTGCCTGTTTTATCTGCTTTGATTAGATTTTAAGGTGATTCCATAAAAAATACTGCCACCAAATATTAATCAGGGAAAAATGATGAAATGATGCACCTCCAGGCATCAACTGCCTGGAGGTGTCTCCAGAACATCACCAGCTACAAAAGGCCCCCTACACAGACAATGGGAGATCGTCAACTGGCCGACGACCTTAACAGATTCTACTGCAGGTTTGAACAGCCCAGCAACGACCTCGCATCCAACACCACTTCACACCCATCTGACTATCAGCCACCCATCCAGCCTGCTCTGAAGATCTGCGAGGAAGACGTGCTGAGACTTTAAAAAAAAAAAACAGAAAGTCAAGAAGGCCCCAGGTCCTGATGGAATCTCTCCCTCCTGCCTGAGGACCTGTGCAGACCTGCTTGCACCTGTCTTTACTAAGATCTTCAACAGATCACTGGAGCTGTGTGTTGTTCCGTCCTGTTTTAAAAGCTCCACAATAATACCCATTCCTAAAAAGACAACTACCACAGGACTAGATGACTACAGACCTGTTGCCCTGACCTCTGTGGTCATGAAGTCCTTTGAAAGACTGGTTCTCAACCACATTAAGGAAATCACGGACCCCCTGCTAGACCCCCTA
>JAVLVB010001216.1:5030098-5043197 GCA_032876305.1 Orestias chungarensis | reverse complement strand
CAGGAACTTATGCAAGAATTCTGTTCCTGGATTTCAGCTCAGCCTTCAACACAATTATTCCAGGACAATTACACAGCAAACTGACTGAACTCAGCGTACCAGCCTCCACCTGCCAGTGGATAACTGACTTTCTTACTGGCAGAAAACAGCAGGTGAGGCTGGGAAAGTGTACTTCAGTGACCCGAACCATCAGCACAGGTGCCCCACAGGGTTGTGTACTCTCCCCACTGCTCTTCTCGCTGTACACAAATGACTGTACCTCCATTGACCCCTCTGTGAAAATCCTGAAGTTTGCGGATGACACAACAGTCATTGGTCTCATCAAGGACAGTGATGAGTCTGCTTACAGACGGGTGGTTGATCAGGTTGTCCTCTGGAGCAGTCAGAACAATCTGGAGCTGAACACAGCAAAAAAAGTGGAGATGACCGTGGACTTCAGGAGGAGCCCCCCAACCCTGCCAGCACTCACCATCCTAGACAGGACTGTGATGGCTGTGGAGTCCTACAAGTTCCTGGGTACAACGATCTCCAAGGACCTGAAGTGAGACAGCAACATCAACTCCATCATCAAGAGGGCTCAACAGAGGATGTACTTTCTGTACCAGCTGAGGAAGTTCAACCTAGCCCAAGAGCTGATGGGGCCGTTCTACACATGGAGTCCATCATCACCACATCCATCACAGTGTGGGGCAGTGCTCTCACAAAACACGACACCAAGAGACTGCAGCGCATTATCAAGTCTGCAGAGAGGACCATTGGTGTAAAGCTGCCCGCACTGCTGGACCTGCATGCCTCCAGAACCAGGAAGCATGCAGAGAAAATCATCACCGACCCGTCTCACCCTGGCCGTCACCTGTTTCGGTGCCTTCAATCAGGCCGACGCTTCAGCCACATGAAGACCCGTACGACCATTATTCTCATGAACAATTGAACAATTTATTTATATATTTTTATAACCTCTATAGTTTTTATACTGCACATAACTTCACTTTTTTAAAATATAAATCACACATGCTAAATGTTACAAATGTTTCTTTACTGTATTTTTCGGGCACTGCAAGCATCTGTGTAACCAAAAACAAATTCCTTGTATGTGTGAGCATACTTGGCCAATAAAGCCAGATTCTGATTCTGGTGTTTTATTTTTTTTCCGTGTAGGTAATGATGTGGGGAGGGGCTCTTATGGTGCCATGCAGGTCAAGCAGGTGTTTGACTACGCCTATACTGTCCTCAGTCACGCCGTGACGCCGCTCGCCAAGTCCTATCCCAACAAAGACTGTGAAAGGTGAGAGTCGAGCCGCGTCGATGTTTGTTGTCTTTTTTCCTTTTTGAGCACAAAAGACGCTTATTTTATGAAAGATGTTCCCGTTGTACCCCCAGCACACTGGAAAGGATAATAAGATTAACCCAGGAAGTGATCGAATACAGGGAGTGGATTATTAAGAAGTGGGGCTGCAAGGATCCGCCGCAGACAGAAATCAGAGGTAGAATCAAGACTCTGCGTAAAATTTGATCTTTTTTTTTAGCTTTGTGTGAATCTTGGCTCGAGTAATTATTTGCTTTTAATGTTTCCGCAGCCTTTCCCACCAAGGATCGCGTCTCGGCGCAGGAGTCCTGCGTGGCTTCTGAAGAGCAGCAGAGGGACTCTGCGTCCCCTCACAGCGCCGACTCTCCCATGTCCATCTCCAGCCCTAAGCAACACTCGTCCACCGCGTCCGAGTCCTCGATGTCAGGCTCCGACAACGTAAGACGCGCCTTTTCACTGCTTCCCTGTCTGAATGCTGCAAGGCTTCTCTTTTGGTTGTCCGTATATTCCCCCTGCGAGGGTTTGTTAAAGGCTTTTGCTCTTGGGTTCGCCAGGACTCGGACTCGGCGTTGCCATACAGCCTCCCTCCGCCAAGCCTGTCGGCATACTCGTCGTTCCCGGCCCTCGGCCTTGTCTTCCAACCCGGCATTCACTTGGGCACCGGAAAGCCCGGCATGGGAGGACACCATCTGCTCTTTGCTCCAGGTTCGCAGGTAGGGGCGCAGTCGGGACTTAATCAGCTGCATATGATGGATTTTTACCGGATGGATTAAATGTAGACAAAAATCATTCAGATAGTAAATAAAAATCCTTAAAGTGAGATTTCTACATAAACTACAAACTCTTTGTTTTCCCCAGGCTCACGTCTCGCTGACCAACGGTCTACCAATGCACTCCATGCCTGGCAGACAGGTGTGTATGGACACTGGGCTCCCTCCCTTCTACCACATGCCCCCCCAAGCCCATGCTCATACCCCCGTCCCCTCCAGCCCCCAGCCTCCGCTCAGCCCCCACTCCAGCCACACACACAAGGTAGGCGCCGGATGCTGCTTCACTCAACCAAGGGTAACCTTGTCTCTCACTCATCCTTTGACTCTTGCATAATCCATCCTTCTGTGCCAGTTTCAAGCATCTTTTTCTAAGAATAATATATTTTTTATTTCCTCTTCACCACCAGTTTATACAAACCCGCTTCTTTTCAGTGATGGTGACACAGGCGGTTAGGTCATCATCTGTAAGACCGGGTATAATTTAGCAATATTAGCTGTCCAGTACAACAAAAAATCCCCAGCGACTCCTATAATATAAAGATTGACCAGGGCTTATCTCTTTAAGGGGTAGTAGTGTTGTCTTACGGCCTGTTCTGACGCGGATTAAAGCCTCGCTCTGTTTTTCTGGATCCTTCTTGATCATTCTGGACACTTTTTCTTCAGTGCATTTAAGTGCCCCCACTTACTTAACAAGATTTATGTTAATAGGAGAGTAAGAGGGAAACATTTCACGTTTTGGGTGAACATTACAGTTACTACGGCACATATATATATATATGCGTAGGACATGTTTTTAAATTAGTTATTTATGGAAATAATCTATTTCTATTCTATTGATTTTGTCAAGATAAGCAAATAATATAGCCTAAAAAGACACACGCTTGTTATAGTATAGTTACAACACAAGTATGTTCATGCTCCCCACTTTATATTTACTCAAGGTCATATTTTTATGTTTATTATTCATTAATTAGCAAAATGTTTCGCAAATGTGTGTAGTACAGTGTGTCAAGGTTTGATGCTTTTAATGTTTGGAAATATTTTCAGTGGTACGATGTTCCAAAGTCAACCCCCAATCCAGATTACATACTGGGAGGATGCTGTTTGCCGTTGATGCCAGTACCGGGCCTCCTCTTGCATGATTACTGATTGTTACTGTATCAGTGCAGCGCGTCACGGAGGCGGTCGCCATGGCGATCTGCTTAAGAGTTTAGGTGGCCCACGTTGCTTTTGTTTCACATCAGTGTAATAAAAATCTCTTATGTTTTATAAAGTTGTAAAATATAATTGCTCGGGGTTAGTTAAATTTTTTTTAAATTAGATTAACAAAGTGATCTACCTGGACATTAATCCGGAGCTGTAACGTCAGCCATGGTCACTAGTGCTCGCTGTTGGCTCATCACAGGTCGGTGAAATGTAAAAGTCTCCACACTGCCTGGTAACTTGTCGTGCTCCTCTCTGTGTCTTCTCTGAATTCCCCACTCAGAGCGGAACCAAGTTCAACGTGAAGGGCTTCAATAACCCGGCGCCGGTGAACGGGGCAGCCGTGGCCAACCGCGGACACACGCACGCGCAGTACCACCGCAACAGCTGGACGCGGCGCAGGAAGAGGGACAGCCTGCCGGTCAGCGTCAGCAGATAGAAACCACTGTTCCTCCCTTTTAGCCCTTTTTCTTCCCACGTCTTTTCCTGCTGCAAAAAAAAACAGTTTTCACTCGACCTGCAGGGCGAACTCACAGACGGACGGAGGATCACAGAACCAGCTGTTTTTGTTTGCTTCCACGCGACCGTCTGACCTCCATCTTCCTCCTCCCAGTTTCTGCACCACCGCTTCTTTCCAGTATTATATCCCCGTCAGTATTGTTTCACCTCACCTATTTCTTTTGCTTGTTTGTTTGTTTTTTCCCATCGTCGTCGTCCCGTCATAATCGGCGGCGGCGGTACCAACCTCACTCGACCTCGCTCTAACCCCTGCAGCCAAGCTGCCCGTGGTTTTTGTGTTACACTTCTCCTTCTTCATTTTTTGTTCACCACACCGTTTCCTTTCATTTTTTATTTTACTTTATTATTTTTTTTGGTATGGTGCAATAATGTTGTTTTCTTTTCAAAATTAAAGCTGTTATTTAATTTTGTGTGTGTGTATACGTAAAGGCGTTTTTATTTTTGTAGTTACGCGTTTTGTTTACAAGCCGTTTCCCTGGGCGACATCTCTGGGCGCATCTGTAGGTTACGAAGTTGGGATTGACTCGATTTTTAACCCCTCACCTCCTCCTTTTTTTTCCCAGAGGTGATTGTGATTAGAGCAAGTCTGTGCGACGGCTTAGATGTTACATTTACATGGAGGTTTTGTATAAGTGTTGGAGGGAAACGAGTTCAGTCAGAGATCTGTAGAGGAGGAAAAGAGTGGAGGATGTTGGGAAATAAGTGGTGAGCTCGTGAAGGTAAGCTTCCAAACAGCAGCAGCGGGATCCAGTTCTGTTTCAGTGGTTTCCTCCTTTCACTGCATTTTTCGGGAACGTTTGAGCTTGGCTTACTTGAGTGTAAAAATCAAGATTAATCTCAAAACGATATGAAAGGCTTTGTGTGTTTCTGATAACCGATAAATTGGTGCAGACCAACACTGGTGGGATGCTCGGCTACGGGGTTTTTCTCCTTTTGTGGAACGGAGTGAGGAAGATGGGAGAGGGCGAGGTGCCGTTTCTTCCTGAACCGAGAACCCTGGGAAAAGGGAATTATATTTTGATTCCATTAAGGAATCCTGTGTATTTAATTGCCTGGTACATCCGCTTGTTGTTTGCCATGCCTTACTCTGTGTTTACTTGGGAGTGTGTGTAGCTTTTTCCACGAACACACAGACACATGAGACTGTGGGATGGAAACGCTACACACGCTGGTGTTCTTACTATGCAAAAGGATTCCTCTGAATATGGTGTTGTACGCTCCCGTGACACAACTCTGCTGGTCGTACTGACTGCTCCTTCCTCGCTATCCTTTTGTGCGTTTGTTTCTGTCATGATGGGCCCTGAACATGATCTGAAGTCTAGTTTTCTACATCTGTGAGCATACAAAAAAAAAAAAAAGAATCAGTCGGAGGGGTGTTAAAGCCAGCATCTTAAAGTCTGGGTCTGTGTAGTGTGTGTGTGTGATGTATTTCAAAACGTGGGAGAACTTTTCTGACTTGCAGATGTAGGTTTTTAACGAAATATTGGTTCAAGAGCAGCTCCCCACCCCTCACCCAGAGAGCGGCTTGCTCTCTGCAGGCGCTCTGCACCGGGGGGGCCAAAGTGTCCGAGAACAATTCTTGAGTTTTTACTGAAGATTTCCTGCAGCACTGTTAAAAACTATTTATTTATGTTTTTGTTTATATATATATATAAATATATAAAAAAAAAGGAGCTTGGCAACTCTTAATCTGTCAAAACTGCATCCGGTTTCCTGTTTTTCTTGTTTGTTTTTTATCTTTACCGTAAAGACGCTCGTGGGATATCTCTGGAAGTCTGTATGGATTCAAACTCTGTGCATCCCAGCGCTCCACAGCAGCTGCTCCTGCGCGGTTCCTCTCCCTCCTCTAATGGTGGATGGTACAACGATTTTAAAAAATTAAAAAAATAGGCTCATTGGGCTTTTTCCTCCTTATCTTCACTTGTTCTGATTGGTGTTTCTGAAAAATAAGAAAAAGGATCAAAGATGCACGGACAGTCGCCTGGATCGCTGAGATTTACGTGTTAATGTGATGTAATATTCCCATCCCTATTAGACAACAATGTGGGATTTTAAACTTCCCATTCGAAACTCGTCTTACCGGTGATAAGAGGGAATCATTGGCCAGCTTTTTTTTTTTTTTTTTCTTTCTTTGTTTTGGACATTTTTATGTAAATATATTTTTTTCTATTTTATTTTTTAATAAACGTTTTAAAACCGACCGTCTCTCGCATGTGTCTTTAATGTAAAGAAGCATCATATTTCTATACTAACCAAAGATTAACCTGGTTACTGTCCCTTTAAAGACCCAGTTGTGCCTTCACCTTTGAACCTTTTAGTGGTTTGAAAAAACTTCCTGTCCTTTTTGTCTTTCATCCTGATGCAGCCACACCTACAGTTGGTATCATTGGTCTCGCACGCCTCCACATTTTTCCTCTTAATGTGAATCGTGGTCAAATATTGCCAAAGAATGACATTTTAGTTTCAGGATGTCCCCGAAAATGAAGGACTTTTGAGTATCTTAGTTTTTATCTTTTAGTTTTTTTTGCCTTTGGAACAAATTTCAGCTATTATCTATACAGAAGCTATTTTACAGCCTGCTTGTTGGTACTGTTTGGTGTTATGGGTATCATGGCTCAATATCTATAGTGTTTATAGTTGTCTATGCTTTTATATGTGGATTAAAAGCATTTTATATTCTCCCAAGCAGTAAAACAGGTCAAAGTTCCCAACTTTTCTTTCCTGATATTGATATCGCTGATATTTGGACAATGTCTCTTGTGATGGTCGACGACCCTAATCTGAAATAAAAGGGAATTGGGGGGGGCGTTAACCCCCATCATTAGTAATCGGAAAGGATCATACAACCAGTGTGTAGTGAGATGGCAGAAGCACATGTCCAGGTTTGTTATCTGTGACCTACTCGGAAGCATTCTTGCAAGGCTTGCACAAGAATGATTTATTAAAGCAATAAATTATTGAGACAGGAAGCTTTACAAGAAACAGGAAAAAACCTGAGGCACATGCTCGACGTATTGCTTGTTTTTTGCAAGAGAAAACCGTGAGATTATAGTTGGTAGTTTTGTTATTGTTTTAGCTGAACGTTGATCTATAAAAGTGGCAGGATTCTGCGTAATTCGCTGGTGAAGGCCCAAATTACGGTGGCTCCACCTCGGCACCGCTGCGTTTCGATATGTGGCCTCTGCAAAAGGCTTCGTGTTGGCAACACCTCATGTTTTGTCCTGCACTTTTACTTTACTGAACGTTTAACAACTCTGCTAACCTCCGAGTCGACTCCCTAAGACATTTTTCTCCTATAGGAAATTTGAATCCTTGTTCAACATTTTTGTCCCACTGTGGATGGATTAGCAGTTACCTTCCAGTTGTCACAGGAAACATGATCTGTGTGCTAAGTTGGAGGAAGTAAAATGCATTTGTTTTTGTTTTTTACTAAGATAAGGGAACATGGATTTCAAACACAAATTAAATCCAAACCCGGCTGCGACGTAAAGCTGCCAAACATAAGATATCATGGGCATTTAACTGCAATAATGCAAGAAATCACTAAATGACTGAATTCATCAAATATCCATCTAAACAGAACAATCTCCAGTTTTCTCTTCTACCCTCCACTAGGTGGCGTGCATGCACTGCTGGGACCTTTAAAAGTGGAGGCCGCTCTCCACTGCTTTAGTCGGTGAAGTCTTCAGCAGACTTTAAACCCACAAACCAAATACAGAGGCCTCAATCCCACAGTGCCAGACTTTGTACACGAGCTTCACATCCAGTCCCCCCGAGCTCGTCGCAGGACGTCTGCTGTCTGCAAGAGGATGGATTTGTTCCGGATTAGTTGTTCTGTCTTTAGTGGAGGTGGTGAATCAGAAACATGTGCACAGGACTCTTTTAATGCACATCCTGACCTTCTTCTTTTTTCATCTCATTTCGATATGACAGAAAGAAGGGCGAAATCAGGAGAAAGCCTCGCAATATTTCACTAACGGCTGAAGGGGGTTAAAAGGGTCAAAATAGAAAGAGTATCCAGAATAATTGAGTGCTGCCTGACAAGAGTTGCATGGATAAGTGTTTCAAAGCCAGACTCCAACTGAATGACACGGAGAAGGTTTGGAGGGGACAGAGGTGGAGACGGGAACCAAGCTTTGCTCAGAGTGCTCCTGAAGTGGAACACTCCGGGTAAGAAAGCAGCTCGTAATTGTGAATCAAACAATGTGCAAGCCATGTTTTCCATCTCTACTTCACCGTCCCATCAATGGCAAACATCATTTTAAAAACCCGGGGAGGACGCAATGTTTTACAAAGACTAAATAAGTCAAATTTATTCTTTAACTTTTTGTTCGCATTCATAACAAAAGTGATCATGTGATACATTTTTATAAAACAGCTTTCTGCTGCTCTAGGTAGGTTTTATTTGGCAGCAGTGAGGGTAACCATGGCTCTTTAAATTGAAAAAAGGGCTGCTGACTCCTTTAATAGAGCAGAACATTTAAAAACAAATTATCAATGCATGAAATGCAGAGTATGAACAGCTATGAAGATGTAATCACTTTTGAGTTGCCCATAACTGACGCGTGGACGTAAATTTCATGTTTTTAAATGAAGTTGAAAATGTTTAAAAAAAATCTGGAAAGTGTGGCCAGCATTTGTAATGAGCCCCCCTCTTAAAGGGAAAGCTACATAAAATTTTGTGCGATTAAACTCCTTCAAATGCAACGCACTTAGAAAATGGAGAGAGGTTTGAGCTCTTTAAAAAAAAAATCAAGCTGAGAGGTCAGAGGTTTCGTTTTAAGACATTAGTAAACCGACAGCATCGTTTTTCCTTTCGTTAGACTATCATGTGTTGGACGAGCACAGAATTACATCCGGTTTCAAGGTTGTACTGTAAAAATATGCAGACAAGTTTAAGGAATTGTAATAACTCTAATGCACATCAACCCACCAATATTTCAGTGGCTGAGGTCAGACTATGCTCCTCCAGCGCTTCATCGTGATGGCCGAGTTCACCAACCCGAAGCAACAACCCTCCCCCCTCTGCAGGCTACATACGCTGAATGAAATCTTTCATTAGGCGACGATCAGCTGCCTCCACACTGGATTTCACTCTAACGCAGGAGAGCGTTTGACTGATGCGTTTCTGACGAATTTGGATTCGATCTCGGTAGCCGACGGGTCACCAGTCCAGCCGAAACACAAACCCACCATGCAAAGACGCACTCGCACATGAAGGGCAGTTAAGGCAACAGTTATTAACACATGAATGACACCATGGAGAAGAAGAGCGACGCCTGGGGAGATCGTCAGGATTCCACACCCGGTCCAAACTGAGAGTGGGACCAGCGTGAAACAAAGTAGAAACTACTACTGTATGCAGCAATACTATGCACAAATAGGTTAAATGATTTTTGCCAATGTGGACCTCTTAAAAACATTAACTTTAGGGTTACAAAACACATTTGCAGTGTAAATTCTGTTAGTTTCAAGCTGTGAGAAAATCGATAACCTGCAGTCTGACTTATGAGAACTATTTTTCTCTACCACGGAGAGAAAGACACTAAGAGAAAACTGAAAGTTTATTGTTGAAATGCAACTAAAGCAGAGTTCAAATGCTAACAGTCTAATCGTCCACAAATACAATATCTAGGCTAAAAGTGAGTTCATTAGGGGGTGTGAATCTGTAGCTAGTGTAAAAGTTAGCTTTAGGATCTCCTGAGGAAATTGGTTTAGCACATTGTAAACCACCAGGACATGTTTAGACACTTTGTCGCTATCACAAAATGCCACACAAGGACTTCTTGTAAACAGCATGACGGAGTACTTTGTGCATTTGATCTGCACCAGGAGCCTTTTGACACCTTCCTTCTGTCTGTCTATGCGCAACTTGGAGACGTGTGAGCACGTCCACAGCGAAGAGTCTTGGTCTACAGAAATCAGAGCAAAGGTGCAAGGTAAATAGGAACACCTCGACAAACACTGACACGAGGAAAAGAGGTGAGATCCTTTCTTTTTACGCAACCGGAGCAGTAGGGGGAAAGACTCCCACTAGCTTGAGACTCCATCTTTCCCAGCGGTTTGCAAAAGTAAACACAGCTGAACGGCCTTAAAAGATGAGACTAGAACGTGCAATCAGATGCAATTAAAATTAAAAGCTTGATTGTCACACCGCGTCCCGGCTCTCCTATATGTGGCTCATACTATTAAACGATCCAATGTACACACTAAAGGTTTGACATACTGCAGCTCCACATCTACATTTTTGATTGAGATTGCTTAGTGAGTCCCACAGTGGCAACGAATGTGGGTGCATTCTCCTTTCCTGCCAGTCATTTCTGTCTATGCCTATGTAGGTCATCCCAGTGTGCTTTAATCACTGCTGGGCGAGGAGAGAGACCCAGTTAGCATATTAAGCTTTCTTGTATCTCATCAAGGATGACAGATTGGTTTATTTTGAGCATAACGTCAGCTTTACTTTGAAATTCAACGTTTTCCACCCCGTTGTGTCCGGAGTCCTAACCATAGAGATCAATTGTTTTGTATTCACGAGAGGCTGGTAAGCCATGATTGCTTTTGCTCTCCAATAACAACTTTATTTTCTCGTTTTTCACGCACGGGCACTTTGATAAATATATAAAAAGGTGACCTCCATCACAGTTTTAGTCGTTTTTGACCGTTTAAAAAAGTCAACACACAAAGGGAGCTTTGCTAGAAGGTAAAAGTTAGTCCAGCTCATAGGGTTAGGGTTAGGCTGATCTTTGTTTTAAAGTAATTGTTCTCTGCAGGCCTGCAAGCTTAATGCATCCTGATTATACTTTACCAATGAAAAAAAGGACCAATGTGAAACACATTGTTCTTGGTTACAAGAAATAAAAACCTGTACAACAGTGAAATTTAGCAACGCTTAAGGTTCCCCACAGTCAGGTTGACGTTGAAAAGTATCCGATTGGATTTGTTGATTCTCCAGGACCGGATCGGTATAAAAAAAAGGAATAAGCGATCTGCAGTAGCACACATTCAAATAGAAAATCATTGCGTGGCAACAATACACACAAATATGAATGAATAAAATCAAACTGAGGCATTTACTTACAAGCCCCAAGAGGAACATATTCATTAAATGTGTAATAGATTTGTTATTGTAATTAAGATTCAAATAATTAGCAGAAGTCTCAGGATTGCTTTAGAAAGTGCAAAAATGTTCATTTCCAAACTCATCAAGACACATATTTCACCTAACTACGTACGAAAGAGCTTTTATAGATTAGGTCTTCTTCTTTTTTTGCTTTAGACAGACTTTAGAAAGAAAAGAACAAGATGTTTCTAAAGTGGCTGCCATGATAAAAGCTTGTCTCTAATCATGACTTCATTTAAATACAAAGGAAATAAAAACTGCAGCATCCTCTGTGAATCAGAGATGTAAATGCAGATGTATTTTCATAATCATAATTTAAGGGAACCATATGAACAAATACTAAAGGCGAAATAATAATCGGAGCCGTGAAAGAGAACAATCTGTCAGAATAGGTGGTGGTTTTCTTTCTCACCTTCTTCTTTTTTGTAATAAGTCCTGTTGAAGTCGAACTTGGAATAAGGTTCTTTTAATGAGCAATCTGATGAGAACGTAACAGCTGGAATGTCGCAGCTCACTGTGCTGTGGGGAATTACTAGATAAACAGTGGTTACGTTCTGCGCGTTATAAATTTCTGCTACTTTCGTTTCATCTTTGCATGATTTATTGAAATGTTGACAACAACAAAAAAACAGCATAAAAAATGTGCAAGTAAGCAAATGATGGGTAAATTTCCTCTGTATCTGAATAAAACAAGGCAGAAATCAGACACTGAAGAGTGTATTTTGTTGTTTTTATCCAATCAGATTTTGTCCTCTCTCTCTAAATAGCCTCAAAAGTGACCATCACCACCTCATCCTCAAGCTGTATGAAAATACAAGTGGATTGACATTGTACTCAAATATTTAGTGGGGTTGTTTTTACAATTTAAGCATAAAATATTTAAAGGCATTTCGGAAATTTCAGGCAATACTACATTGTGTGCCGCCATAGAGCGAAAGCAGATATGAATCCCACTTCTCGCATAGTGACTCTACAAGGACAAGCGGGGATGTAATGATTTAACGTTCTACCTGAAACCCTATTTTCCCCTCGGACAAAGTTACAGGTGTCTTTGTTACCTTTAGCCTACATTGTGATGGGTTGATGTTTGGTAACACAGCATAGAATAAACGATTCACCGAGGGGCAAAGTTTTTCCCCCGTCGGGTCATGCGGCGTTGCCTCCAGTTTAGTTGCTTTGTGCTGCAGAAATACGTTGTTTTCTCCACAGTTTCAGCTCCCAGCCAAGAAGAATCATGTTGTTCTTTCTTCCTAGCTGATAAAAGGTAAATGTTGAATCCTTATTCTTTCGACAATATATATACACAGGTGAATCAATGTGGTGCCTTGTTCTGAGTACGATGTTCAGAAGAATATTTTCCAGATCGTGTTAGAAAAACATGCCTCTTATTTTTCAGAGATGGAAGATGTGTATTTAGAAATATTGATCCACTACGCAGCCGGCGGTTACCTTGCTCATTTTGATCGGATCTGGATGATCCAGAAGAAGTGTGACACATTAATAGCATGACGTGCCAACTGTCGGACTGATCGATCCGTCCTGTAGGGTTTTTATTTTTGAAAATCTAAAGTGTATTCGTGCTTTTAATGCCTTCTTTCCATTGCTGCCATCATTCATTTCTCACATGGAGAGTGCAGACTCGGAGTCCAGGAGGAATAACTAAAATGGATGGAAGCATGAAATCTGCTCCATCTCCATAAGTTTCTGACCTTAAGACTGATCAAATTTGGCTTATATAGCATGACAAAGTATCAAAAATCCATCTCTAAACAGCCAAACTAATAATAATTAATGGAAAAGTTACAGTTTCTCCAAACGCCAGTCAAATATTGAACTCAATTCCAAGCAATCATTGCTAAGTGTTACAAAAACCTGATGCCACTCGTCGGCTCACAGTTAGGGAACAACTAGTTGACTAATTACACTTTCATAAGATGAACAAGTGGAAATGGAGAACTTTCCCTCCAATTATAAATGACCTCAATTGCTTTTCAAATATTTTCGTATTCATTCACTTCACGATCGTCTAGTATTGAAGTTTAAAACTGTTCTCATCAGTTCCTTCTCCTTTCACCTGAACGGCTTCAAATTGTCCCGATTTCCCAAACGTCTCCGACAACACGAGCATCACCCCCAACGTTTCTGCGCAACCTCCAACGGCACGCCAAGGCGTTTCCGTCC
>JAVLVB010001216.1:5009792-5029998 GCA_032876305.1 Orestias chungarensis | reverse complement strand
GTGTGTGTGTGTGTGTGTGTGTGTGTGTGTGTGTGTGTGTGTGTGTGTGTGTGTGTAAGCTGGGTAGCAGGTGGTCACCACAGACACACCTGTCGTTAGTGTGATGGAATATAAAAGCTTACATTGAATGTCCTATTTATGGCTGCTAATGAGAACTTGCACAACAAAAAAACACCCCAAGAGAGCACCGTTTATCCCACTGAACGAGTGTGAAGTTATAGAGATGAAAATGACTCACAGTTCTGGCCGTCCCACTGGGACGGTCTCTCAGACACACTCCAAGAGGGGCCATCATGGAAAGCTGCGAGTACGATGCATTTATGGCTTCCGGGTGCTGAGCTCTCTTCATTTAGCTCATGTTTGTTGTGTTGAGGCAGATCAAATTGGATTAGACTGACTTTAACCCAACCAAGCAGGGGATCGTATTGCATGTTCCCATGTTATTATACAGCGGCATGCAAAACGTGTTCACTTTTCCGAATCTGTTCAATTTACATCCACAAATCTTGACCAGTTTTATAGGAACGGCGAATAAGTTATTTTACAAAAGCAATAGAAACTGGATATTAATACACATATTAGCAAACTAGGTGAAACTCATACACATTTCATAAAGAGAACGCAGGATGTGGCAAAACATTTTTTTAGGTCTTGCCACAGTTTCTTACTTGGATTTAGGCCTGGACTTTGATTGGACCACTCTGAACACCTAAATATGCATTGATCCAAGTATTTCCATCGTAGCTCTGACTGAGGGTCGTTGTTTTGAAGGATGTTTCATATCTTCCTACCAACCCTAACCCGAATCTTGCATGTTTGTCCAACAGTTACCACCAGAAAGCGGATGTGAAGTGACAATGAGACATATATTTGTTGCTATTTCCCTGGGGTCACAAAGCTGCCGGGACAGTCTCACAGTTACGCGAGGCAGAATGAGCAACGCAGAGCGGCTGTTAACGCATCACACTTCATGTCATACAGCTGTCAGCTTGTCGCAGGGAATCTGGGTCATTACCGCTTGCGTTCACTGCCGTTAGTTGGCCCCCCGTTCTCACGCTCTCCCCTGTTTATTGAGTAAATACTCAGCCTTTCGCCAGTCCAGAAGGCCGGATCTTTCACATCAGGAGTGACACTGGTAGCAGGACTCTCCTCTGCTGATGACCCAGTGGAGGCTCAATAGCAAACTACACTCTGTTTAAATGTATCCTGCATATATGGTTTACTATATATATATGTATGCTATCACTCCATTAACATGCCATTTATGCAAAGCTATATAAAATACACCAGCTAAATTGTTTTTCATGAACATTTTGTTGCAAGTAACAACACCTGAGGGAGGGAAGCATAGATTAATATTGCCAGCCAAACCTTTTATGCCAAGTAGGACAAAATCATCAAGCTGAAAGAAATCACAGGATTTTAAGATGCTAAAGGAAAAATATATAATTTTTTTAAATTCTATTTTAACAAGTCAAATCAATCAAACCAAAAATCAAAACTACTTTATGTATCCCAAAGGGAAATAAAATTAGTAGATCACTTTAGACCTACAACTGCTAAATTGTAGATCCAACATGAAAAATGTCCTGCATATTTGAATTGTTTGGATAAAAGTGAACAATTTCCGAAATTTTGTTCCGGACATATTGGATTTACCCCATCCTGCTTTTTGAGTAAACGTTGCTCCATCTTTATGGTCCTATTTACAATTAACATGAAATTAAAGAAACATATTTTGTTAAAAAACAAAACAAAACAAATGAACCAGGTTTGGTTTTTAAGTTTTCAAAACATTCTGTACCTTACAGTACAATATTAAGCAGTTTCATTTTGCTTTACTGTGCAGTCTAATGAAATTACACCAAACGTCCACATGCTGTGACCATGGTTATCTAAAAAAGTCATTCACAATGACACTGATGGATACAAAGATAAATATGTCTGAATGCCAACGTTTTATTAAATTAAATGACTACTGGAGCAGGTTTGATGACCTATGCCAGGTCCCAAAATAGACCCCATGCTTCAGTAAACGGCAGAAGCAGAACAACTAATTGAAGCCATGGTAACAGATCTTATGGATAAGCAGTTTGAAGCTCATTTAATGCCACCAGCTAAACAGCTATTTAAAATCGGAAATCGGAAAAATATATGATGGATAATTTTACCATGCAGTTCGTCTTGTGAGTTCATCACCAGCAGTAACTTGTAGTTTACTGGATTAGTTATGGAATCTGAATTGCAGCTGTCCAGGGGCTTGAAAGTGACTGTTATGGTCTAAAATTTTCCTTTTTTTTATTATACAGTGAATTTAATGCAACAGATGGCCAATTAAATTGAGATCGTCTCAGAGTTTCTTGGGGTCGAGTGAGTTATTCAGAGTGACTTCTATTTCTAGGGCACTTTATAATCCAAAAACAGAAAGCGTAAAAATATGTAAATGCGGACTAAAAAGGGATGGTTTAGAGTGCCTGAGGAGCTGATGCAGTATGTTAAAGAAATGTTAACATAACTGGGCAGAAGGAGCTATTTTACAGATCCATCATCAACATATGAATGTTTGCCAAAGTAGAAAGGAAATTTGTTGTTTCCTTTGAATAGCAAAGGACACAGTTCTGATGTCATATAGTTTAAAGGGCTTTAATTGTTATCGTTTCTAAATGAGTCAGTGGTTTTTGTTGATGAGTTGTTGCTAATTCGGTTTTATGTGGCATCTCAAAATATTTTTTTGCCCCCAGATATTTTGTTAAATTGCATAAAATAAGTGTTTTATTGGGAATCATAGTGACAGACTAAGATGTCATCTCATTCGGGATGATTTAAAAAATGTTTTAGCAGATACAGTTCTGAAAACTGTGGCACGCTCGTGTATTTCGTTACCTTTTATACTGTAATGCACTTTCAACCTGAACTGCAGGATAAACCAATACCTTTCCAAATTGGACGGGGTCATCATTGTGTTAGATGTTTCATAGATTTTCTTTGTGATTTAGGTCTAAAATGCAAGTCAGCCATTCTCATCACTCCCAGCTTCCCGGTCTGCGCTCGTCGATCGGAGTCCCCACACCATCATCCTGCTGTCACCCTGCTTTCATATTGGTTTATCTTCTTATATCTTGTATTTTCATATCTTCTTACGGAAGCAGTCTAGCTTTCTATAAGCTCCTGAAGAAAGGAAAGCCGCAGCGTGGTCCTGCTGACACTATGTCACAAACTGGGGATGGTGTACTGGTTTAATCAGAGAACTTTGTTTGTTTGTTTGTTGTTGTTGTTGTTGTTTTTCATTAAAACTGCAAACAGAAGTTTCAAAAACAGCCTTCCTTTGTCCATCAGAGGAGTCCAATACAGGTAAGAAGTCAAATTTAGGACCAAAAGGGAGACACATATAATACATCGGCACCTCTGAAACGTGTGATTTGGCATTGTGGCTACAAACTAGAGCACAACAGGAAAACACCCATTCCAAACTATTGTTAATATTTAGAAATATAAATGGATCTGTACCACCCACCACAAACAAAGTTAACGTCCTCCTCGCTGTGTTTACGTCCTTTTACCCACTTGTTTTCTCTATGATAGGCAAAAAGTCTGAAGACATAAATAAGTTACATGCTACATTTAACATCCAAAAATCCATAAAAGATATTGCCCGGCGTCCAAATAAAATACGGCATACGGGTTTCGCAGACGGGTCGAGCTTGTTTTTACCATCCAGTTGGGACAGACTTCCCATCAATCCATTGGCGCACCGGTTGTGCCTGCAGTCATCATGGGAGTGCTGTCAATGATCCTCCATCTCAGCGCCGCACACTTCCCCCTCCATCTGTCTCCTGGGCTGCTTCTCTATTCTCACAACCTTTTATCTCCGGGTGTTTATCTTGGCCCAAGTACATCACATGACTCCGAAGGGGAGAGCGACGTTACTAACAAGCCACGGACTCAATCTGTTAACCTGACCACGGGCAGCTGGGGAAAAAAAAAGAATAATCTTGCGCCACAGGACAAAATAATCAGTTCTTACAACACCTGGCCTCCTTTCTTGGAGTCCATCCAGGGCTAATTCATTAACAGATGCGCCGAGGACAACGTAATGATTCAAAACGAAAACAAAA
Organism: Orestias chungarensis; assembly: GCA_032876305.1. Classification (NCBI taxonomy): domain Eukaryota; kingdom Metazoa; phylum Chordata; class Actinopteri; order Cyprinodontiformes; family Cyprinodontidae; genus Orestias; species Orestias chungarensis. Next base: position 5,025,883 of record JAVLVB010001216.1, on the reverse strand, counting down.
ATGACCCACGGTACGTCTGCTCAACACAGAAAATAATGACAGACATCCGACCTGCACACAATACCTGTTTATCCACGGCTGGTGGGTGGTATTGGTATTAATTGTGACACGTAATTTAAATGAATGCATTTAGAGGTACAAGATATTTTATGCGTCTTTTAGTTTTTTTTGATCTGCAGTGGTTTTTGACTCAGAGGTTTCCCGTTGATCCTGATTTTTCCAAGTCTGTCTTACTTCTGAGTCGTGAACGCTGGTTGTCTAAGGCAAATGAGACCGGCAGTGCTTCCTGTGTTGTTCAGACTGTTCTAGGTTACTTTGTTCTTTAGTCATCGATGCATGGACGAAATTTTTTAACTATATATCATCTCACCATATTTTCTTCTAGGTTACAATTGTTACTTTTAAGTTTAATGGTTCCTTTTTTGGTTTGAGTGGTTATTAAGCATGTAGCAAAACATTATCATGTTTTTCTCAATCCCGTAGTGCCTATTAGAACCAATTATCCCCCAGCTCTGTGTTACTTGTGGCACATTCGCACAGGATGAGCAAAGTCTGCGTTTTACTGAGATTAAGGCCGGATATGATGTAAAAGCTGTCGTAACATCGTCTCCACCTACTATGCATCTGTCATCATACACCACAACTTTTAAAGTAGTACTGGAAACCAGACAGCTGTCAATACTGCTCCCGTTTCAGGAAGACTTAGAGCTATTTAACATATCTCATAAATAGCTTGATCTTATCAAAAATGTTGTTTACTGCATGCTGCTAGACTCAGGCACATGAACACCAATTCAAAGATTAGCGTAAATGAATACATCTCATATTACAACCCTTCAGGCTTACCCGACCCAATCACACAAACAAATGTCCAACTTACAGTAGCAGATTCCATCCAATGACCAAACTGCGTGCTCATTTAAGATTTCTCAAAAATCCATCAACTACCAACAAGCTGAAAAAATAGACCCTTAAAAAAACCCTGAAAAAATGCCCCCATGTAGTTATAATTACGATAGTCCTTAGGACTCCAGCACTATGACCTTCCAATCACAGACCAAATTCAGCACCGCGTCAGATGATTGTAACGTTAGCTTGTAAGGAGTGACAGTGGAGACAGCCAATCACACAAGAGATCCAAACAACAGAGAGCGAATCAAGTGTTGGTGGGCGGTCTAAACTCAGAGAAGCGGGCTTCAGCTTGACCAGTTGGTCCTAGTGATGAAAATTTCGGTGTAGTGTAGCGGAACATTGTTTTTGGACAGTATTCAGTGCAGGGGACCAAATCAGACATTTGAAAAACTGCAGGGGGACATGTCCCCTGTGCCCCCCCCCCAAAATGACGTCCCTGCATCGATGCACTGTTGGATTAATTTTGGAAAGCCGGAGCGTTTTTGGGAAGGTTCCCCACTGCTCAATGTTTTCTCTGTTCGTGGATAATAACTTTCTCTCCGTCCCTGTGGTTTGATGGAGTCCCAAAGAATTAGCAAACCTTTTTCATACTGATCTCTTCAATTACATTTTTCATATCTTAAAAATTATGTGCAGCTTTTTGAGATATTTTGTCTGCATACTTCATTTTCTCTGACAGACTCTATTTATTGATTTATTGGATGGCATAACTCTGGGTATTGAAATCAAACTCAGAAATGTGGTTAATCAAATTTAAGAAAACATTGGGAACACATAGGGATTTCTTTCTTTCTTTTAATAAATTAAATCATGACTTAAAAACTGCATTTTTATTTTTAACCGTCTTTTCTTATCTGAGATTAAATTAGCCTGATCCTGAACATACAAGCAAAAGGTAAAGACAGTAGAGCTATTAAGGCAAATTGTTGTGTTCAATTTAGAGGTAAAATCTTTGTAAAAAAACAAACAAATGTCAGTGCTAAGTAGTCTTGAACACGACCTAATCAATGAAATTCTTATCATTACTCTCTCCAACTGGATCATAATTCATTAAGGATTTCTCGCCTTGTTGCTCCTCTACTATGATTGATTACCCAACTCTGGCCTCTCGCCTCAGAAATGGCTATAAAAGCCTCTCCTTTTTCTTTCTCTTGTCTCGTGAACCCTGAATATGTCTGCAGTCTGCTTTAATCTCTCAGATCTGTATTTGCCAACGCGAGAGGTGACGTTAAAGACGTGCTCCAGGAAAAAGAGAGGACGATGCCGTTGTGAGTCAGTTCGGATGTGCCTTTTTAATATCACACATGGCTTTATATTTATTGATGAAGACAGTTTACAACATTTTCAGAATTAGAAAATAATAATTCTGGCTGTTTTGAACCGACCATGTGTGCAATCTGTCAAAACAGAGAAACACAAACCCGCCTGCCAGAGCACATTTGTGCTGCCATCATCGCAGCGGGTTGGTTTAGGATGTCTGGGAACCAACTGGTGCTGAGACGGATATACAGCAGCAAGGACTTCAGTCATAAAAAAATACGACAGCTTTAATCACTGAAACACACGAACCTGCTTCCCCTTGCTTTTCCCTGATTAATAAAAGGTATTCCTGAAAATTTGCAAATATGTATAAAAAACATATGCATTTTATCTGGGTGCCTACGTTGGACCAAAACCAAAAATTGGAACATTAATAGATCATCAGTAGGGGAGTTCCTTTGGGTCACAATTCAAATTTGATTAGATTGGATTAGATTAGATTTTGTGCATTACTTATTGCGACAGTTCTTCACTATAATCAGAGTTTATGTGAACTTAATTGATGCTCCTCTATTTGAACAATGATACGATTCGGACAGAACCTCCTCACCCGTCATTGGTGCTCTTAAACACCAAATAGCGGTTTTCCAACCACCAATAAACTCGAGAAGAAGACATCAGACGACTTAATGTCACATTGAGCCAATATAGCGTCCCAACTTAGTGACTTTGATGCTATACTTAGAAACTTTTCAGACCCTTGGGAGCTCTTTTACAAAAGTCACAAGCAACAATTCTAGGGACATTTTTCAAAGAATAGTGCTTTCAACACTTGAAACCCGCAGAACCGTGGACAGTATCACAGCGTGCTGCCTTTGGCAGGAAGTCGACGAGCAAGGACGCACAGCATTGGATGCCTGGCGGCGAAGAAATGGCGATAGGTGCTTCACTCACAAATCAAACGTGGTACTTTCTTTGTCCCACTGGCTGAAAGTCTGAGAAATATAGGAAGTGGGACACTCAACTTTGAAATCTCCAACGTATCCTGACAGTGTGCTCTAAGTGTTGCCCACCATGGTGGGAACCCAAGCGACAAGGGGGTCTGACACGATTTGTAGGGTGACTGCCAGACAATGATGAATCAATGTTTTTGCTCAACCTTAATCATCAAGTATGAAACAAAACAGAAAACAAACAAAAAAGTGAAAGTAATTTAAGAAAGCAACTATTTCCCTCTGGTTGTAAACAAAATAAAAATAATCTAATAGCCGTAAATCGCCGTATTCTAAATGAATGTGATACATCAGATCACCCTAAAAGCCAGAGCACACATTTGATTCGGGAAATAGACATCTATCACTCCACGTGGAGAACCTTTTTTTGGAGTTTTGTGGAAAAGGTGAAAAGTGAAAAACGATGTTTCCACTTGAAAATAATGGTTCTGATTGGACGGCGCTCCATGGAACGGTCGGAACTCCGATTGGTGTGTTTGGAAGATAATGTCCAGCTCCTGAGGTACTTCTTTGCTTTAGCCAATCATGGGAAGCTTATGATAAGGAACACCTTTTTTAGGACTAAACCAGCAGAAATTTTGATACTGACACTAATCAGTAGAATTGTTTTTTGAGTCCTGACAAATTCAAGCTGTTTTCTCTGATTTCCTTTACATTATGCATGGTTTTGTTCATATGTTCAATATTACAGTGTTGATCCAGTTTGTGTCTTGTAAATCCTAATGGCTTGGGCTCCCTACTTACAACGTTTTAGCACCATTAGAAATATGTAAATCGGGTAAAATGTAAGTATGTTCTTATCTTTGGACTCCATTAACACGCTCAAAGCACGTTAAGTGCACTTTTATAAGAGTCTGTTTAATTTCAGTAACCGGTCCGCGCTCCGCACACAGAACAGTCGAACTATGAGGCGCGGCTGACATTTCTTGTTGCTTCAACGCCGGCTGTTTGTTATCTTGTTTCGCTCACGTTCTTCCACACGAACGCCAGCTTTCATCTGAAAGTGTAAAGCCCACACTTTCTAAAAATACCCCCTCTGTTGCCTTTGCTTGTTTTGTGAGTCTACCTGCAGTGAGCTCGGTCCTTTGCAGACTCACTGTGAGGAGGGAAGAAACCGAGGGATCTGATACCGTCACACCTTAGCCGTGCTGCATGTTTTAGGAGGAGAAAGCAGAAGGGATGATGAGGGAGTGTAGACTGAGGAGAACGTGGGGGTCGTGACTCGTCAGATCTTCACTTTTACCCCTACGCCCAGACACTGATGTTCTCAAACTTTCACTCATTACCATCACCCCCCACCCTCTCTCCGTTTGAAGCTCTGATCTCTCTTCCTCCCACACTCTGTCTGTCTCCTGAGGTTTCTTCCTTCCTGGCTTTGTTTCTTCTTCCTCTTCCTTCCCGCTCTCCCCCATTTCTTTGTGACTGTTGGTTATATATTTCTCTCTTTATCTTGTCGCTGTCTGCCGGGGTGGCATTTCATCCTCGTTCTCAGCTGCTCCTCTTGTTTTAGCACAGCAGTCGCAGCCCTTCTCATTCACTTTAATTCTGCCTTACACACACACACACGATGACACACTCTTCTTCTTCCTCCCGTCTTCTCTTCTGCAAACTTCACACTTCTCTTTCTTGCTGTTGGTGTCTTGGGTCACATCCTTTTTGCACAAGATAGGGCAAACACACCCGTGCTTGCGCACACACCCGCTTTCACTCGCCTCTCCCTACATATTTGCTTTCTCGCACATCTTCATCTTCGCATTTCAAGTTTTTTCTCCACAGACGCACACACTTTCACCCAGTACCTCTCTCTCCAACACATTGGTAGAGCTTCTCTCCTCTCACTCTCCTATCCTCCCGCCCAGATATACACACTCTCCCTCCCTCCCTCCCTCCCTCATTCCTTATCTGCACCTCTGCAAAATAACACGCTCCCTCATCGCGGCTGCAGCGCGGAGTGCCCAGCAGGGTTTTGCCCGCTCTCCATCACCCTGACCAATCATAGAGAGCAAACAAGAAGCAGAACCTGGACGGTGGAGGGGTGGGGGGGGTGAGCGGAAGTCTCATCTTCTTTCTTTCGGAGTCCAACCAAACCCGTCTTGCTGACAGGAGGAGGAGGAAGATCTGTTTTCGCACTGTCCTGACTCAGTTTGTCACCTCCGTCTGAAGAAGCGGCAGAGGATGCACGGGAAACTGCAGAAGCTGGAAAGTTGTCTCTTTTCAACTCAGCTGTCCATCCATAATTAGCAGCTGAGGAAACTTTTTTTAAGGAGGAAGAGGAGGTGGGGTGGGTGGTGGACAGAACAAGGGGTGAGGAAGTGCCCCTCGCCCTCATCCCTTTCCCGTCCACGCCGCTTTCATTTTTTTGGGGGGGGCGTAATCATAAGGGAGAAAGCGGAGCACCATCCTTCCAGCGGCTGCTCCCCATGTGGCAGGAGGCTCTATGGACCCGCGGACGCTACCTGCTGGAGAAGAGCGATGGGGGCGATGGAGCCGAGGGGCCCGACAGCCTGGGGGACGGCTGCCCCGGGTTCCAGAGCGAGGTGTGCCTGGAGGTGGAGAAGCCTCAGGACTGGCTGTACGAGTCGTACTACAGGATGAGCCAGCAGCATCCGCTGATTGTGTTCCTGCTGCTGATCGTCATGGGAACCTGCCTGGCTCTGCTGGCCGTGTTTTTCGCATCAGGATTGGTGAGTGTGTCGGCGTGTCCACGTGAGGTGTAAGTGTGTTTTATGCAGAAGTAACTCACCACACGGCACTTCAGAGGCGTGGCAGTCGAGCCCCGAAATGGGAGGTCAGGCGGAGTTGAAGCCTAATAATAACGGGAACATACCACGACTCTCCTGACAGGAAATGGAATAAATACAACGACTCCTCCTGCATCTAAGAATAAAGTTTTTTCTACACTTTGGGTGGTACACGTTTTTTATTTCCCACATTTTGTCCAAAGAAAAAGAGCATTATTGTATGAAAATGAATGATGTTTTAATGTTAGATGAAGAAAACTATGTATGAAAATTCTGTGAATTGCAGAATTGATTTCAAGCATATAATTTCAAAGCAGTATATTATTTTTGTAAAAGTTAAAAAATAGGACCCAGTTTGAAATGTTTGAGCTGAAAATTAAGCTTAAACAGGTAATAAGTGAAAAATTTTGACTAAAGATCATAATAAACTAAAAACATACGATGTCACGATAATAGTTTTTTTTGTTTGTTTATTTTTTGTTTTTGTGTGACAAATCGCTTCCAAAAACTTTTTTATGTCTCGTGGTCATATTCTATGATAGAGACCGTCACCATTTGAATTTTGAAACATATTCTCTAATTTAGATTTAAACTCATTTTCATTCAAACAAGAACCTGACAAGACATGAAGGGAATCCTTTTTACACAAGAAAGGTTCAAATTCACATTCTAACAATGACTGAAATGCAGAAAATTAGTTACGACTTTCTTAACAATCTATAGATAAGCTTTTATTAGCATTGCAATATTCCCACACTTGGTATTCTTACTGACAAGTTTTATGCTTGACAAGTTCTCTCTCGAGTTCAATCTGGGCTCCTACGAAACATTAATATTTATGTTTTACTTATTATTATGACTAGTAGTTTAGTTTTTAATCTGTTTATTAATAATTTTGAACCCAGGAGACCAGACATTTGTAAGTTGTGGCTAAAACACAGAACATCTGTCTGTAGACCTGCACTTATCCTAAGATTGTGTCCTTGGCAAACAACAAAATAATTCAGTAACCACAATTCCTATTATCACGGGCAGTCGGAGTTTAATGCTCTACGTTATGAAGCTCCCGCTTTAATTGAAGCAGAGCTTCACCTCTCGTGTAAATGAAACAAACACCTGTGCAATTGCTTGAGCAATGCGTACAATAATGAGGCTCAGAGTGAAATCCTCAGCTCTTCTTCCGCTGTGTTCTGTTGTTGTATGATCAAGGCTGCGTTCAACAAACAAACATGTGCATTTGTACGATTATGAGCTCTTTACGCCTTTTTCCTATTTACATTAAAGAAATAAGACACCTAACATGACACCTTTTTTTCTTTTTAAAACGGGACTGATTATCCCTACTATTGCTTAGAGGATAAATCTTTTCATTCTTTTTTCTTTTTCAACTCTAACATTTGTTATATTTTTGCTCCTTTCATACATTCAATACATTCCTAAAATTCCCAATAACCAACTGTGTTTAGTTCATTTTCCTTCCTTTTAATCTGATGTAAATCATTTGAATCAAATGTACTGCTGTACGTAAGGGTTTCAGCCAGCTGGATGGTGGTGTGCAGCAACAGGCGTGTACCCTTATTACTTTTGAATGCTGTCATTCCATATAACGACTGTATGCTCTGCAATCCTTTTCTGCCTATCAGTGTTAAAACTGGTCGAGACTGGAGGAATACCAGTTTGTGTTCCAGAGCAGAGCTTCAGGATATCGTCAGATTGTGGTTTTGACACTATCCCGCTGAAATCCTGTATATGGCAGCATTTGTTTCCCTAAAGCCAGCATATCTCATCTATCAGTAGCAATGCTTTTGATCCCGATTCTGTTTTTTTAAAGCGCGCACATACAGCAAACTGAATGGATTGAGCTCCTTTTTAGCCCACAGGAGGTGATGCCCTTACTTTCCACCCAGAAACGTAGCTTTGTATTAAACACACCCTAGAACAGCTAAACATTCCTCTTCAGTGAAGTCTAGCTCAGAAAACGGGTCGCTCTTTCTGTTTCTTCCCCGGTTGTTTTTTCTTTTCTGAATTTTAGCTTTCGTTGGTGGATCATAACATAAAAGCATGTTGCTTCATTTTAATAAAATCCTACTGGATAATCCCGTGGTAGACTTATTTCCTGCTATTGTGTTTTTGCAGAGAGCTTTTCTGTGAATGCAGATAACATTGGTGATGTTTGACTCTGCAGATGATAATTTGAGCAAAACCTAAGAAAATATGTGATCTTCGTATAATGTAACGGTGCATTGAAACCGTCTTAGGTGTGAATCCACACACACATCCTCTAAATGGTGAACGGTATCCTCAGGTCATCGCAAAACTGCACGATTCAAAGATTTCTGCACACAATTAGAATCAGAAGGTTGACCGCGTTCAACACACTTTACTGGGATTTACTGTCACCCCACAGGCAAGGGCCATGAGATACTTCCCACATGACCTTGTTAAATCTATCTCAGGGTTTCATGGTATCATGGTAATACCTTGCAAAATTAAAATGTGTAGCATCTTGTACTTAGATGGCTAATCAACAGTGTGCAGCAACAGGTGCCTTTTAAGCTGCAGGTGTATGACTAGACCATGTGATATCCACCTGCAGGGAATGTTAAAGTGACTTTGGTTTAACTGTAGAAACGGTCCTCCATTCAGAATGCATTACAACAATGTCGGAAACTAGTACACACCTATATTTCTAAGATCATATAAAGAATAAAAACTAAACCGGAAGACCTGATTGGTCTAGAAGGTTGATACCTCAGTAGATCTTCAAAGTACTATGGTGTTAAACGGTTCAGTGATTTAAAAAAGTGTGTCTTCTTGCCGAGCTACAGGGAGCCGATGTGAGGACTTCAGAATTGGGGTGGTGCTCTGTTTACCTAGTTCTAGTGAAGACTAAAAAAAAAAAGATCAGCTGCAGCTGTTTACCGGGAGTAAATGGACGTAGGACAGAAAGGAGTGGCAAAGCGTAGGTGCAAAAGAGCCAAAGGGCAAATTGACCCAGACCAGGGTTGTTAGGATTTATAATGCTGTTTTTAAAAATGTGGAAAGCTGTAGGTTACAATGAAACATCCTGAGAGCCACATGACACCCATTATCAACAACTGAACAAAGAGTTTTGCTTTTAGCGAGGGGAATTGAATGGGACAGAGCCTAACAAGGGGAGAGAGGGGGGCGTGGTGTGGTGGTATCCCTTGTGTATGGCTATGTGTGGCCCCATAAGTGGCTTTGAAGCACTCTGGATTGCAAAGACAGCCTTGCAGAGTGGGATCTGGAGAGCTAGAGGAGAGCTTAGCTCGCAGCTGCGTGGGTGTGGGTGCTTTTGTCGACTGAAAAGTGTTGTTTGGCGACAAACACTCAAACACGCAAACATGAGCCATTGTTGCTCAAGTGCCGCTTTTGTGTTTTGTGAAAAAGCCTCACAAAAGCGGGTCCACTCAGAACTGATGTTGTTGATATCTCAAATTGATTGTTTTGCTGCTGGATGTTTAAAGAAAATGATGCGGATTGATTTCGTCAACGCCGCGTCTACATCGTATGGGCGTCCGCATTGCACTAGGGGAACAGTCCGGAAGTGTGATTACATTAGTTTCAGTCAAATAACTAACCAACACAGTCAAGGTCTTCCATTTTTTCGGTCTGTGGTGATGAATTGGTTGTTTGGTGAGCCACATATGTATTACTGCTTGGCGCTGAAGAATGGCAGGAATAACCAAGAGGTGAATTTGGAGTTCGGGGGGCCTCGGCCGCCGAGGGAGGGGGAGGATGTTGTTGTAAGCGTTCGGGCTTTATCAGGAGGCCGGCAGAAACCCGACCAAAAGCAGAAATAATGCTCCTAAAATTACGGCGTACTCTTATCTTCCTCCGCAGATCAGGGCACGGGTGGGTTAGTGTGGTATTTTTTTAGGAGGTAGACGCCGCCACCCATTGTGCACACGCGTGTGTGTACGTGCTTCCGTGCATCTGTGCATCCTTTGGGTGGGTTACCTAAAGGAAGTCTCCCATTTCCTTCACAAGCTTATCTGCAATCTTTGGGGAGAATGTTCCCTTTTCGCTCGTTTGTTGTTGGGTTTTTGTTCTAAATTGCATGGAAGCGTAATGTAAGGCGGGTGTCTGTGTACAGGTGTGAGTACACAATCACTACAATTACGTGGCAACATGCACACGTAATAACATCAAAAAACTCAATTTGACAGCCTAATTGAGGTCAACATAACATCTGATAGTGGTATTCAGCAAATCTAGAATTGTTCCTCTTACTTGGGTGATTAATGATGGAGCTGTTTTCTCTGTAATCTCACAATCATTTTTACAGCCTGTTCCCTTTTAATGTAAAGAGGAAAAACTCCGTTTATTTTGACATTTCTGTAGTGTATTTTCTTCTTTTTTTTCAAAATTGCGTTACCACAGATAAAAATTTTAAGTGAAATTTCCAAAAGTCATGAAGTTGAAGTCTTCCTAAACTCTAAACCACAAATTAAAATCAATTACAAGCGACAAGGACATAAAGGAGTTTGAATTAAGTCTTTAATTGTTTTGGGAATGGACTGAAGATTAGATCCATGTTAAAAAAAATTATGATTTTCAAGATTTTTGTATAAAACATCTGTTGAGACATTAAAAACAGTACATATCTAACTTTCCAGTCAAAACCTCTGTCTGTGAATTGATTTGAGTGATTGATTGAAAATCTCCTTCATATATTAGGAACTTCAGCTATTTGCAAATCACCTAGAAGCACAACATGACCTTTTAAAAGGATTTCCCTATTTGACTTTAAATATTTTATTTGATTTAATTACAAAGACAGTGATTATCAGGCTAGAATGCCCAAATAGTATTCATGAGCAAAAATACCAGTTTCAAGAAGTTACCTTAAAAATTAAGCAAGGAGCTTTAAAACAGTTGCTGTTAATTTAAGAAGACGACAAAACAACATGATTATAAGGATATTACATGTGAAATTTATTTGATGTGATCCAGCCTTTTGTAACACACGTAAAGCAAAACAGCAAAATTGATCTTTCTTGAAAGAATAAGCTTAGTAGACTTATTTTATCCAGTTTAGCAGCAGGTGAGGGAGGGGCAGCGTTACGTCACCTCGTGCATCTTGTTTTGTGTCCTCTCTTGAATCTCATTAAACATTAATGAATTTTGAATTCGCTCCATAATTTATACATTTTAAAAAGGGCAAAAACAAAAATTAAACGTTAAGCTGTAGAGTTGTTCTGATAAACATCCCATGTTACAGGTAATAAGCACACACTATTCAACTAAATTAAAATAGTGCACTGAGTTGCATCAAATTATGTCTTTAAGACATAAGCCAGGAAGTTAGAAAGGGACAGTGACAGTAAGACCAAAGTCGGTTCAGTTGCTGAGTAAATAAAGAAGTTTTAGAGTTGCCACCTATCTGAATCCCATTAAAAAAATCTGTTTCTGGGTCTAAAAAGGCCTATTTGAGAAACTTGGTTGTCGATCCTGACTCAGTCTTATCAGTTCTTTCTACTGGAACAGGCAAAGCATAAATAATTGTTCTGGATACAAGAAACAACTGACCCATAACTTGCAGATAAAATGGAAATTTTTACCAATACCAAAATATCAATTCCTTTATTTATGCATGCTTCAGTCATGAGAATAAACGTGTTCTTTAACAAAAACTGGGTCAGCTTTAGTGGGTGCTATAAGAGAGGTAAAACTATGTTCAGGAGAGTTTAACGCTCCTCTCTGGTGGTTCGATCGGCTACGTTGAGGGAAACCTTGTCGATTATTGATGAATTCCATAACCGAGAACAACGACAGATTGAGGAAGTCTGCCTGCAGCTCCGCTTCATCAGCCGCGATAAATATTCATCAGGGACCCAACATGGAAAGCAGGAGAATGCAGACACTGCTGCGGCTTCCTTACATCCTCCTGTGACAGCTCTCGCTTGCTCGCCTCAGCTTCTGACACAACGGTGTATTTTGGTGTGCTTTTGTCCCATTGCTGCTGAATATCTGCTTTACTTCATTTCTGAGTCTCTTTGTGACGCTTTTATGTCAACCTATCCCCCCCTTTTCCATTCTATAAATTAGCTGTATGAAGTAGACTGGCTTAAAAAAAGGAATTGATTGTTCTGGGTTACAATGCAGTACAATTGGCAAGCACACAATCCCCTACCGCAAACACATGTCTAGGGAGGAAGCATTAAATGCCATTGTCGAGGGTGCCGTTAAGCCCATAAGACGAAGCTCAATCAGAAATATGCAAAGTGCAGAATCCATGTTTTTGTTTTCACAAACGAGTGAAAAGCTCACTCCGATGAAGAGAAACCTGCCCCATCCCTCTACGAGTCGTCTGTGAGTGTATGTGCGTTTAGAAAAATACACGCTGTGATGCAGGAGGAATGTTCTTGTGAGTGAAATCCTCCTCTGGGATGCGTTGAGCATTTGGTGTTGCTTACATTGTTGTAAGGCTCTCATCTGGGCTCCCGTCTCCACACTGTAAGGCTGCCGTGGCGTCAGCAAGCGACACCCTCAGGGATTCCTTCCCAGACTGTGACTCATGCCGCATCTTTTACATAGTGCCGCCACGTTAGCGCTCAGCAAAGCGCTTCAGTCTCATTTTTACTTAAGAAACGTAAACATCAGGCAACATTAAAAACGGCCGACGCAAATTCATGGAGCAGTTCATGACATTTTTACCCCCAGTCTGCTCGCAACCTTGATGAGGGCGAAATCAGAGACATTTCTATAGCAAAGCTGATTTTTATTTTACTTTGAAATGACGCGTAATCACACAGCAGTGTTCTAGTTTACCGCCCGGGCCTGTCAGCGTAATCATGACTTGGAATATGTTAAAATGGTTTCCGTGGGTGTTTGGGCACAGGGTGAAGCCTGTGAGAGTGTTAGCGATGTGCTTGTGGAAGCTCCTTGCCTTCTGATTTTTGAATTCGCTCCATAATTTATACATTTTAAAAAGGGCTAAAACAAAAAAAACATCCAGAGAGAACTCTTTTGATACCTGGAAGTTCGCTTTATCATCTTAAATGATTTGCAAATCCTGGAGGGTTCTTCACTTTTTGCAGCATCTAGTATCTACATTATTAGGTTGAGAATTGTGGAACTGAGCAGATAAATTGCAGTACTTTCTTTTTGTCATCCTACAATGTTTCCATTAATCTGTTACATTAAGGTTCCAGACAAACATAACCTGAGTCAATACTAAATAAATTTTTTTATGAAGTGGTGACTTGAACCAAACACATGAAAAGAAAGTGAAAATTCAGACTTGCAGTTCAAAAGAACTCGGGAATGACTTCCTTCCCAGCTTATAATTTCTAACTTTGTTTTGTTTTTTTTACACATTAAAGCAACAATAAAGCAGTTTCAGTTTTGGTCAATTTGGGCGGCCACTGTGGATAATTGCGCTAGTGTTTTTGCCTGAAAGAAGACTACATTTCCCAAGAGCACCAGCACATAGCGTCATAAAATCGCGGTGTCCCGGTCGCCTGCAGTTGGATTGAAGTACATTTCTGTTTCCAGTGGCTGTGTGAATAGCGATGAGGTGATAAATCTAATCGTGGTGAAACAATGTCATTTGATGATGTTGAAAATAAGAAACAGGGGTAGTGACGTACGCCGTAAAGCTGTCAGCACATTTGTAGTTGTTTTGTGTGGAAGGCAGGGTTCCTGCCACCCTCCTCACAGTTTCGTAGTACCTATTAAAGTTATACGGACCCCCTCGGGCTTTAAGCTACCCAACAACATGGAAGTTGTCACAGGTATTCAAATGTAAAAGCCTGTCTATGCTGTCATTCCTGACACAACATTTTTCTCACATTTAAAAATGGATTTTAATTCACTTGCATGAATTGTATTCTATGCTAAATATTTGCTTTTTCATACTTTCAGGCAGTGTGTTCAGGCTGGGTAAGAGCTTATCTACTTTCATGCTAGTAAGGAAGTAAAAATAATTGTTGAATCTTCATTTTATAAACTTATCAATGCAGGGTATTATTTGATTTGTTAAGTTGCGCACTCATTGAGGACAATGATCTAAAGCTACAGAGGCTGTTCATCCATGTTTCCCGGCACAGTTTTAAACTAAAATTGCTAAAGACATGATGTTTGCATTTAAATTAACTTACTAGGGTTCAGCCAGAGACATTACAGTAGAAAGTGTAGAGTGAGCTTTGCTGCGAGATGTCTGGTTCATATGAAGAGCAAATGTGCATGTGTGTGTGTGTGTGTGTGTATGTGTGTTGGTCAGCCTCTAAACGCTGACTCCCAACGGTGCAAGTGTGGAAATGATGCAACAGCACATTCCCCAGGTCTGTCTGCCTGACGATCTGGACGCCGTCTGCTCATCAGCGATCCTGTTTGGAGGCTGTGGTTATTTCATTGTTTTAAAGATGCCTTTTAAAGATTATTAGAGCTGTTCAAACGGTGTATGCATGTGCAAACCTGCGTGACACCATCGTCTTGTTTTGTTTTCTTCCTCTAGAACACAGAGGATCACCTGACGTTCCTGATCGCCGTGTCCGCTGCCCTTTTCCTATTCCTGTCCATCTTTATCCTCGTCTGCATCGAATCCGTCTTCAAACGGATGCTGCGCCTCTTCTCTCTCCTGACGTGGGCCTGTCTGGTCACCATGGGTTACCTGTTCATGTTCTCCGGGGGGAGGCTCAGTCCGTGGGACCAGGTAGGGCGCACGCTGTCGTTCTGTCTTAGGGTGTTGATTTGTTAAAACAGGTTCACATTGTTTTATGAAATCTGGGTTTTAGAACACCAGTAAAAAGTGTTGTATTTCCATCCATCCATCCTCTATCACGCTTATCCTTTATAGGGCGTCGGTGCGGAAATCTTTATATCACATGAGATTAACCTAATTTTTCCCTGCAGCCTTTGACTGACTATTGTTGCATGAATCAATCACTACTTGTTCCGAGGTTTATCCTGTGATTTGATCAAAATACGCTTTACTTTTAAACCCCCCTCGCCGTAACAAGCGGTGTGACTGACTTGCACCAGCTGAGTTCATCAAATTCCCCTCTATCCATGTGCTGCCATTGACCTTTGTTCCCGGCAGACGCGCTGTCGCGTCAGTGGAGGATAAGCACTGATGAGGAAAACTGTTGTTGGCAATAAATCACCTCCATTAACTGCCAGCAAAGCCTTCGCAGTCAGCACCATCGCACAATGCACGCGGCGCTGTTTCTCGCCGCCGTTGAAAAGAAACGGATTCCTTGCCAGTGCTGTAAAACTGCTGCCAGTTTGACGAGATAAAGCGGCGTTGAAAATAGACTTATTGTGACTTCTGGTTTATTCTTAGGACTTGCTGTTGCTGGTGGTGTTTTTAATTTGACCTATGCACAAGTGAAACCAGAAAAATCTATCACCTGTTGGGTTTTCCGTTCTCTTATCAAATGCCTGAGGACATACAGGGTTAGAAATGAAGGTGAATTCCTCACCAGTAACCCTACAACATCAATAATTGCATGCTTCCGCCACAATAAATTTTAATGTTTAGTCCAGACTCTAGATTTTGGTTTTCAATGAGGTATAAGCCTTTTGAATCTCTTGCAATCAGATATAAAGCCATGGACAAAGATTTACAACTCAGGTGATAGATTCGGTTGATTAAACATTCACTCCACAAATTTGGCTTAAGACCTTCAGGAAAAAACGTTATTGTTGCCATAAAAAAAACAAGAAATTGCTGTTTTCTACTTTCCTTTGTGACAACTGCTTTGTCTCGGTCTTTCCCAAAATGATCCCATCAAATACTTCCTAGTTTGTGGCTGTTTTTTAAGGGAAGTGTAATCTTTGGTTACCTTGTGACTTGCTCTTTTCATATTAAATCACAAAAAAGGAGAAAAAAAGCAACAATAAACAAGATAAAAGTGAATAAATGTAAGGAATTTACTAATGAAAACAACAAGTCAGGGATCTCCCTTTAAACATCCATACAGCTAAAAAGTTTGGTCCATCTATCTTAAAGTGTGTTCAGGTGGTAGACAAGAAGGTCTGCGAGAGGCGTCGAGCAAATCCTTCCAGGCTGGGATTCAAAGTTAGTCGGGTTGCATTAAGAAACTGAACGATCCAAACTGTGAACCCTGAGCTGTTCCAACTATTGACTTTATATCTGAATCATCACCTGCACATTTTAAGTTACCCATGTGTGTGC
>JAVLVB010001216.1:4966686-5009692 GCA_032876305.1 Orestias chungarensis | reverse complement strand
TGTGTGTGTGTGTGTGTGTGTGTGTGCGTTCGTCTCTGTGCTGAATTAATTGTGTGTGTTAATGAGGCCTGATGAGAGCTGGAGGTGAGTAGATCAGCAGACAGACACATTCGTTTTCACGGCCAGGCTCCTTTACTCTCCTCGCTCTCAACAATCCTATTTTTCCTCGTCTGGCGCCCTGTCTCCCACAATTAATCAAGCCGCAACTTCTCCACCTGCCTCCTTTTTCTTCCACTAAATGAGCCTCCACCCCGCCCCCTTCCTCTTCTCACTCCCACTATGCTCAAATTTCATTACTGCTCTCCTTTATCTTTTTTTAACTTTCCTAACTCTCTCCTCTTCGTTTATGGAGCTATTTTTATCATCAGCCACCTGTGAGAAAAAAATCATTCTGCATTATTAATCACTCTATTCCGCTCCTGTGACTCTCCTACTTACACATTTATACACCGACCCTCTTGAAAGTTTTTATACCACCCAGACGTTTCTATATATAGGAGGGATTTTAAAGCTGCTTTTTTTATTTTTTTTTAATCCACCAACGAGAATAAACGCTAACCAAATGTATCTGAGTTGTGAAAGCATGAGCCGCTCTGTTTTGAGCATCCCTGTGACCTTCTGATGCTGCAGCTGAATGTTTCCAGGAACAGATAATCAGGTTTTTGACGACTGGGGCTTCGGGAAAATGTTTAACTCAAATCTGTTTCTGTAGTTTGAGGTAAAGAGTAAAGGCTACAAAATGTTGGTGGGTTTCCAACGATGCGTGCTTTTCTCCAGGGCCACTGCTGGATGTGTTGGTGCCCTAAGTCCCATATATGTTTGTGGTGCCCCGTAGAACTGAACATAAATCTGAATGTGTTGGTAACAATGGAGACTAATACTTAAAAATTCTGTTAGAATCAGGCTTTTTTGCGTGTTTTTGTTTTAAAACTTTATTCACACATTGTTTTTGCTTAATAACAACCCCTAAAACAACAAAAAGGTTTGAGTTTACAGAGAAACACGTGAAAACATGCTCCCACGTTAGAAGGAGATCCCTTAGAAGGAGCTTTATAAGGTTTCTTCTCATTTGGCTTGCTGCATTTCTTTGATAAATTTATATTCCCATACCTGTTAGTTTAACCTTCACAGCAAAAAATCCTCCGCGTATCGTAGTTGCAGTTTCTAATTCCTTTTAACACCATGCAAATCCTTTAGAACATGTGGCTCAGTTGGTTCTGTACATTTATCCGCTGTTTTATATCATTTGCCTTCGTCGTGTCGTGAAAATGAATTATGTTTATGAATGCTGGACAGTCATTTCGGTGGACCAGGGGCGGGGGAGATTGGGGATGTTTCTTCATCTCTTTTTGCACCTTATTTAAATTTTGTATTTAATGTAAAACCACCATTTCCACACTTTTAGTTCACAATTTGTAGTTTGTTGCTACTGTGAATACAATAATTATGAGGATTTTCTTTTTTTTTTTTTTATGTGTAATATCGCATCCAGAAATTTAAACTTTAGAGAGATTAATACGGGAAAGACAAATAAAATGAATTGCATAACATTCTCAGGTGGGAGGAAAATGTTTCATTTGAACTGTGGCGCGCATTTATATTGTTACGTTTTCAAAAAAACTGTTTGATCAATTCCTCTCTGGACATTTATTAGAAGAATCAAGACAGGAAACAGTCCCAGATAGGAAAAAGCACTGACGTAGAAGCAGTTTTACACCTTATAATCATGTCAAACAGGAATACAATGGTGGTTTAGTTAGTTTCATGGTTACTTCCTGCCCTGAATAGATTACACCGCTGATACATTACATATAATCTATAGTGTCAGAGAACTGCTGTGTGTTCTACATGGATATGTTATATATCCACTTCATTATCAATACTTATTGTCTGGGAACTCTTGAAAATAATATGCATTAAGAGTACCATCTACTCTGTGTGCCTGCTTGTGAATGAGGGCAGAAAGGGATAAGTTAGCTCGACACAACTGGCTGTGTTCAACCATTCAGAAATCTCCTCCAAAACAGCACTTTGCACAAACTCTGAACATTTTTCCCCTTTTGAAAAACAAGCGACAAGCAATTTTTCCAGATAGGAAACAGATTCTCAGTAGGATCTTGGTATGGAGGTTGCAGGAGTTTGCGACCATTGACTCTGACTGGCCTCCTTGCCACTGCTATGGAAAAGCGTCCCCACAGCATGATGCTTCCTCCACTCTGTTTCACAGTGTGAATGGCGCTCTAGAGTTAATTTGGTGCAAGACAGAACTTCCTTTTTCTTTTTTTCTTTTTTGGTGACACATTCTCATATGAATTAAATTGAAAGTGACTTACATTTTTTTCTGAAGCTTTTGTTAAAGAAAAGAGAAAGGAAACATCAGCTGGAAAGCCGTCCAGAGCAAAAGCCACACTTGCAGGAGAGCACAGGTTTGGTGAAAGGAGTGCGGTGGAAATACATCCCGCTCTCAGTGGGTTGGATTGATTGTGATTACTCAGAGAACAGCGTGTATGATGGAGCACACAGAGGTAATAACAGTGAGGGGGTGATAAAGAGGAAAAAACAGAAAGAAAGGCACGGACTAAGTCTGCAGATGGTCTCTCCTGACCACTCTGACCTCATGTGGACAAACTCACCTGCGCCCTCTTTATAAAATACACTTATATCAACAACAAAAAAAACACACACTTTTATACATACAACTCAGCAATGTCTGCAGCTTTCTGGCCGCATTAGGCTCTGTTAGATTTCTCAGAAAGGCCCCAGAGAGCAGATTGAACAAAGCTTTCACACCTGGCACCTCAAGAATCGAGACGCAATCATAGTTTCCAGCATGTGCGTCTTGTCCAGACTTGGAACCAAAAGTGAGAGCTCGCTTCTCAAAAAATGGGTTCTCGATGCTAAACATTTTAAAGTGAGCAGAGATAGACCTGTTTTTGTTTTTTGTAATGTAGGTATTCAGCCGTACAAATCTGTGTTGTCCGCTTTGGTCTGAGAGCTCAGAGAAGCGCTCAGATCAAGACAGTGAGGAGAAACGGGGGGAGGAAGGTGGAGAGAGGTGATGTGTGCAGCTGTCGTGTATTAGGATTTAGGTTGGAGTGCACAGGAGATGGAGTGTGAGTGTGTCTGGCTGCATGCGTTGAGGGTGATGCAACTGAAATTGGACCGCCGCTCTCGATTCCACGCAGTCGGATGTCGCCCACTTCAGATGATCCCGCTTGTCGCTTTTAAAGCCTTCCAGGATTAGGATTCGAAGGTTGTCTCAAAAACACAAACGAGGGCTTTTATAAAAAACACGCCGTTCGCCAAGATGCCGGCTTCCTTCCTGCGGTTGGTTCCCCTGGCAACAGATGGTCTGAGCCTACACAAACCATCTCTCCCCTGTTCTCGATGTTCAGATCTTATTTTAGAAGGAAGTAGGTCAGGTAAACATTTGCAAAAATCCAAACGTTGAAAACAAAAACAAAAAAATTTATCTTGTTGACATGAGTTTTCAACCATCAGTGAGACACGGTGGGTTGCAAGCAGCTTTATTTTCCTCGTGGCTGTGAGTGGACTCCTTTCTGCACGCCGACCCTCTGAAATAAACCGGCTAGCGGGAAGGTCAAAGTTAATTTTGTGTGTCTGCTGTAGCAGCGACCTGACTCTGCCGGTCGCCACCATAACAGGAAGGGCAGCGCTGACACTCAGGGGGAAGTGGACACGGACAGAGCAGGAGGTTAAGAAAGGGGAAGAGCAAACTTCATGCAACATTCACATCCATACGCACATCCATCTTGTTTTTTCTTTTATTATTATGATTATTTTTGGCTGTATTTCAGATGTTACAGAACTATGTAAGCAGCCCACCCAGCTCAACAAAGTTATATCAGTCTTGGCATTTTATTCTCGCATCTATTTCTGCAGAAGGCATTTCTTCCCACACAGCTGTGCTCCGCATTTAGGCGAACATCAGAATAATATGCATCATCTAAATGTTTGCTGGAATTCATTTGCTTGGTTTTTTGGGTGCTGTTGGTGTTTAATTACTAGTACTTATCACTAGTACTACTACTTTCAATTTGTGCATAGCACTCTCATCTTCATTTGAGACCTGACACTGTATGTAGATTGTTTTTCCCCGCCTTGTTTGGAGGAAGCTGCAGGACATCTAGCACTTTAAGTTTTTTACAGCCGGAGAACTGAGATTACTGACCTGCCTCTCTAGCGGCATTGATCTTTAGTCACTTCTGCTCCATCTGTTTTTTCAGCCTCTGAATCATATTTACAACTGCTTGTGTTTTAGCTGGCTTTAATATCTTATACAGGAGTCGTGGCGCTTGCAGCACATGAGGGGAGGTATTACGGATTACAAGAAAACGAGATAGGAGTTTTAGAAATACATCTTTTTGCCTTGAGAAGAACTGAAGACCACACCGGATTCGTATGATTTAAGAATGGTATGTTTATGACTAATCAGCAAAGAAAGTCCCAGAGGTTGCTCAACAAAAGCAGAAGGATAGATGACTATTCACCCTAGAAATGTAGAAATTATATAGCCGTCCCTTCATAGGAATGAGGACCTTTTTATAGAAGCCCATACTGCAGATCCATTTTGAAAGAAAAACAGCAACAACAGTAAAATATTTTAGGTATTTAAGAACTTGAATACATTTGACTTCACAGTTTAGTGCTGAACCTGAACAATGGATGAACAAATGAGACACTTTGGAGGTGAAAGGTTTAGTTTAATCAGGTTCTCTTGATTTTGTTTGTCACCGTTCCTTTATTTTTTATTGACGTGTATAATCATTCTACTTCTTTCCGTATGTATTAATATTAATTCATTATTAGTATTATTCATTAATAATCAACTAACAATTTGCCGCATTTGACAAAAAAAGAAAACATGTTATCGTCAAGGTGATTTCTACAAATTGTTGCAAATGTGATAAAAAATTTCCAACATGATGAAAAAATGTGTATAGAAACAAATCCTCCTTGAGGACTTCCCGAGATTTAGATTTGGTTGATTATGACTGTATTGTAAAAGCAATGAAACGGATGAGAAATTGAATGGGGGGAATACGTTTTACAGGTACCAACAGTTGGTTGAAGTGCTCCACTCACAGTGATTTTGTTGTATTCAATATGATTAATTTGATTTCTACACAGTTCTGTTCTCAAACAAGGAATCTGCTAATTTAATTGTCAGTAAAACTATTCACCGGGCATAAAATCCTTGCAGAATGCTTCAACTTTGACCGGTTTCCCTATACTTTGCGGTGCTCTCTGTTTCCAGGTGTCGTTCTTTCTGTTCATCGTGTTCGTTGTCTACACCATGCTGCCCTTCACCATGAAATGGGCCATCATCGC
This sequence comes from Orestias chungarensis, assembly GCA_032876305.1. Classification (NCBI taxonomy): domain Eukaryota; kingdom Metazoa; phylum Chordata; class Actinopteri; order Cyprinodontiformes; family Cyprinodontidae; genus Orestias; species Orestias chungarensis. The sequence continues at coordinate 5,004,340 of JAVLVB010001216.1, read as the reverse complement.
CAGTGGCATCACCTGCCTTTCACACACCGTCACCCTCAGCATCTGCCTGACCTCCACCGTCGCAGAGCTGGAGCCTCTGGTGTGGCAGGTAAGACCGATATCTGTCTGTCCTCCCGCCTGGGAGTGCACAGGTCAACCATACCGAGGAAATCAACGTTTTAAAGAACTTTGGGCTATCGGCTGCAGATGTGAGGTGACCATGTCGTGAGTTAGACATTTAGGGCCTTTTAGTGACCTGAATGGCTGCTGCTGCTCTATTAGCCGGAGCAAAGGGCAGAAAGTGGGTTAGCTTCTGCGTAACAAGAAATGATGAGATGGAGTATTTTAATAGGGGTCTTGGTTATTAAACAGCCAAACGTTCTGCAACCGTCATGACGCAGCACATTCACACACAAAGCGATCTTCAACTCAGACCAAATGAGGATATAATCTGTAAGCTTTAATAGAAATGGAAAGTCAGGATGAGGAGTAAAGTTGATTGTTTTGAACACACGCGTTGTTGAAGCTGGTGTCCACTAATGTAATCAAGAACGGCAGCAAAATGCAATGATGGCCCTCTAATCACAGTGACTTTTTTTAGATTCTGCATTGACAATAAAACAGTCTCATAGATGTTCTTTACCCTTGGATACACCAACCAAGGGACATCTATTGATCTGAACATCAACATTTGTGAGAGCTTGAGATAATGATGAAAAGCTTACAGAAAACTATGTTTGCTCTCCTGCTTTTATGGGGCAATAACATCCTCTAAGTGGGGAAAAATATTGGACTCAACAGGAATCAGAGCATGGATCACAGATTTTTTCCAATGTTTTACTGCTGCTATGTTGGTGCGTGTGGCAGATCCTGGCCAACGTGATCATCTTCACCTGTGGGAACCTGGCCGGGGCGTATCACAAGCACCTCATGGACCTGGCGCTTCGACAGACCTATCAGGACACCTGCAACTGCATCAAGTCACCCATCAAACTGGAGTTTGAGAAGCATCAACAGGTACAAAGTCCAAGAAAAAAGCTCCAAATGGATTGATGATGTGTAAGAATATACAAGCGGATTGTTCGAGACTAAAATATTCACCCACAAAATAGCTACAAACTCTATGTTGCGACAAAAAGAACAGAACTTGTTTCGAGATTCTCATCAAACGTTGAATGTGGGATTTATCGTTTACCGGAGCCGGTTTGTGATTCTCCAGCATTTCCCAGAACTTTCATTTACAATGGCCAATTTTTGCGAGTGGAGTCTAAAACCGAGCCAGTGTGTCTTCAGCCTGGGGTGGAGACGCTCCCGAGAGGCTGTGAAAACAGAAGCTTGAGCTTTAGCTGCCGATGATTCTCATACAGCCGTAACACTTTCTCGCTTACATACTGTAGAGTTGCTTGAAAGGCAACGGAAAGCTGTACTTAAACTGACTTTAAGAAGGACTTCTGTTGACTTTCTTACTTTTAAAACAACAGAAACATTTCAACACAATGAAACCAAGTTTTCTCACCAAAAGATTTTAGAAATTTCAGTGTTTTACACCACAAATCTGAATCCTAACAAATACGCACAGTAAGTTGGTAACAATCACAGATATTTAAAAATAACGCTTACAGGCATGTCCTTAAGGATTATAAATCACCCAGACGAGCAACAGCAGTAAGTAGTTTCTTTAAAAATCAATGAAAGCTCCACAAGACTTATGTCTACTTTATTTTTCCTCATAACATTATTTATTATTACTTTTTTTGCATTAGATGAACTAATAGAGTTGAACATCGCTTCAGTAAACCTAATCCAAATGTTCCTAGCAGATTAAAAACAATCGCTTCCTATTCCAGACTTTTATAGGGGGTTAAAAATAGCCAAACAATCAATATTCTTGTAAAAAACAATTAAAGAACAACAGACACTGTTCACATTATGTAGACTGATCTGGAAATTTGAGATTATATTTAGTCATCAGTATAATATATATACAGGAAAGAGAGAGAGAGATTACAGCCACACATTATAAAGAAATAAAATGTAACTCTCCTTTTTTGCTTTGTTGCCAATTTACAGCGCTTCAAAGTTTTGCCAAGGAAGGGTAACCAGAGGCGGCAGGTCAGCTACGTCTTAAGTGGCATTCTGCCGTGACATTTGCTTGACATTAACGTCTTTGTCCTGACATTAGGCATTTTCTCCGACCAAGGAAGTGACATATAATATTACACTAATAATTGATGGCCTGCTCGGAGGTGGTTTGCTACAATGACCTTTTTTTATTTTTTACAGTACAATGTCTAAACCTTACTAATGACAAAAATAAGTCTTTTTTTTCTCTTTTTACTTCAGATTGCATGATATTAGTAGCATTAAACTAAACCTGTTAGCTATTTCCAGTATCTTGGGCTCTATTTAGACAGCCAACGTTGTAAAGGCTTACTGTTATATAGCGCACTCTCTCTATGACGCTGTAAAATGTAAATCATTAACTCTCCCCCCCCCTCGTGGCATATTTCTGGCATATGTTCCTCCGCAACAGTTTGTGTGTAGGACGTGTGTGCACGTTAACAACTGAGCGCAGATACATGCGGACGCCGGTTCATAACTTCACACAGTCAAATCTCATTCAACAGCTGACTACAGATCTTATTAGTTCATTCGTCAAACGCACTGATTAATAACCCTACACCTCTTCGGATCATTATACCCCCTCCCTCTGTTCAAACATATTCGGTGCTGAATAAGTAAACAGGAGCGGACTGTGCGTCTATTTTTAGCCCGGGCCCCCAGACCGAGCCGCCTCTCCAGACTTAATTTGCTGCTGTGTTTTAGGAAATGAGCCCGCGGTGTGTGAACAATGTAATGACCCTCTTTACTGTGAGCTGCACTTGCTTGTGTGTGACGCAGCTGCCCCAGTCTGCGACGTGCACACCAATCATCCACACACGCTCTCACACTTGTACACGTGCACCAAAATGAACCCTCTCTGTTGTTGTGTCTGGAGAGGGGGAATAAATGGATTGTTATGTTTGGATCCAGTTATAAAAAAAAAAAAAAAATACCTGAAACAATAGAGAACAAGTAGCTTTTTGTTTTGCTTCACAATGCAAATATGTGTTTTTTTTATTTTTATTTCATTCTTTAAAAGAATCAAAAACAAAGTGAAGTTTAGCTGTCTCTGTCTCTTTTTTCGGCCATGCTTCCTGTCAGGATGATCACCCAGGTTTGCTCTGCCTCATATGCGGCGTTTTGGAAATAGATGGTGAATAAGTGAAGATACGGGGGGAAGCCTGAAGTGTAAATGAAATGAAAAATCCTCCGGCCTCGCAAACCCTAAATCCCTCAATATCATGGTAGCAGCCACCAAATACACTGAAGTGGATAGAGAAAGTCTTTCTACAAGAGGAAATTGAAGTGGCAGCTCCTGGAACAGCGAGAAACACCAGAAATGAAAACCTAATGTATTTGAAATCAATGCAATCATTCACCAACTGTCGTCGGATGCTTGTTGAGAAAAATGGTCTAAATTCCAATTTAAATCTGCAAAGTTTCCTTAGTTAGATAACATTAAAAAAAACGGCTTTTTCTTCTAAGTTCGGCTTTAATGCATAGTATATATGATGTAGATTAATTTAAGTTGACTATACTGATGAAAATGTATTCGCCTTATTTGATTTCACATTTCCGGATATGAATGCGATCCTTTGGTCTTTTGACTGTAACATTTAATCGGAACTTTGATATTATAAAAATGAATGACTTTTGAAAAGTGGTTCATAGATAATTAGAGAGGTTTTTAGTTATTTTACAGAAAATTAGCTTAAGTATGAATTAAGACAATATTTAGGCTTGAGCACATGAGTATTCAGCTCTTGAAGGGAAGCCGCACACAATGGGCTTATTTAGACATTTCAAAAAGGCTTTAGATAACAGATCAGCGTTTAAATCTGTTAAAATGATGAAAAAGTGCTCGTCTAGCAATCTAAACGCAGGTTTTGTAGTTTAATGATAAAACCCGAGCTCAATAAGACACGTTTTCTACAACCTTCTGTTGAGAGACTTAAATATTTATGTCCTCTGAACAACTTTTGTTGTCCAGGGGACATAAATATTTTGTTGTTGTTATTTCTTTAAAAAATGAAAAACAAACTATTATCAAAGTGAGTATAGTTAGTAAAATGCTTTTAAAATAACTATAAGAAGTTGTTACATTTTTCTTGGTTGGTATAAAACAGAAATATTTTGGTAAGCAATAAAAAGAAAATTCAGTCAACAGCTTAGAGATGGAGGTCAGTAAGAGAGGTATTAAGTGGATGTCAAATAATGGAAATCATCTAATAAAAGTCAAAATTTTAATTACAAAATTAATCATTTTTATTCTATTAAGTTCAGTCATCTTTCCAAATCTAGTTTTTGTGCTGAGTCTTGACGCTTTTTACGTTAACGGCCATCACTTATAATTGGTTTTCCTTACAAAGTCTGTCCATCTAGCTGCTAATTTTGTACAACGTTTAAACTAATTTAATTTTTTTAACTAATTCTTGATTCTTGAAACTGATTCTTAAACTAATTTGTGACAGAGGTTTCGTCTATTGACACATAATGACTGAAAAAAATGTTTTTTTCCCCCTTTTTAAACATACAGGACCTACCTTAACACGCAGTTAAGAAATAAATATGTGTGATTCACCTGCAGCTTGTATATACATATTCATGCTTCTGGTGGGATCAAGGTTTTCACAAAAACCCACGCAGGCAACGAGAACATGCAAACTTCACACAGAAAAGTCTGCACAGCCCAGGCTTAGACCAGCAACAACCCTCTCATGTTAGCTTTGCTCCCAAAACCTGATCTATGACTCATTCTGAGCATAGAAACTTCACCCAAGGTATTTAACGGCCTTGCATATTCTGAGGAGTTGAACAAAGAAACAACGGTAGATCGGATGACCTTTAGAAAACTTTCAAACTGTTGCCCACGAAAGAAAGAAAAAAACCCAGACACGTTTTGCTTAAAATAGGAATTTCAAGGGTGAAGTTGCAGATAAGGACGTCGGCACCAAAGGTTTCTTAATAAATCGCCAAAGAAAACCAGAAATGGTGCATAAAACTTTTAGTTCACTGCCATTACTGACTTTTCTTGCTTATGGGGGGATGAATTTAACGGCAGTACAAACGAATGTTTAAAACGAGGGGGGGAAAGAAGTCTGTTTTCTTGGGTTTTTACCATAATTACTTGGAATTAATGAACAAAATCTAAGTGTGGGGTAAAACGGTAATTGCTCTTCTGATATTGGGCCCTCTGGTTCCTCCTGATGAATGAACCCCGATAAGCCATCGTTAGAGAAAATAAATAATGGAGCTATATTTAGGGAGTTGAATCATAGAAAAGTAAACTATTTATATCAACAGGTCTAACAGGTCTGTGTGCGCTGGAGTGTTGCATGCAAATCATTAAGAATGGTGAAAGGGAGAAATTGGGCATTTTAATGGATCTGTAACATTTCAATAACTGGATCAAAAATGGTGTCATGGTTATATTAATTTTTTTTTTTTTTTTATTCATCATAAAGAAACACAGAAAATCAGCATAAGTCAATGAGAGGACCACAAACAACTCAAACCCGGCGAGAATTCGCTTTTAACCAAGATTTGCTTCAGCACGGTCACATGTTGGGGAACACGAGGTTGTGGAGTTACGTCTTTGCCTCCCCAGGAGCGTTTGCTGCTGTCCCTCTTGCCGGCACACATCGCCCGAGTGATGAAAGCCGAGATCATCCAAAGGCTGCAGGGGCCAAACTTCGGTCGAACCGAGAGCACCAACAACTTCCACAACCTGTACGTGCAGCGGCACACCAACGTCAGGTACATTTCCATTTCCCTCACTTGTGCCTCCACATATAATAAATAGAAGTTATCATTCTCTGCTCTCATCCTGGGGCTTGATCGCTGCATCCTGTCCTCCCTCTCATCACTGCTCTTTTCTCCCTGCCTTTTGTACGAGCCTCTCTACCCGCTGTTGAATTAGCATTCAGGTCTGGTTTTCTTTCTTTCCAGCCATCCTCTTACATGTTCTTACCACACTTCTTTTAATTAGCGCAGTGAAATTCAGCTGAGTTTTAAACCACATCCATGTTATCCTGAGGTCGCTTGGCAGAACAGAAGAGGAGCTTTTGTCCTCGGTTCTCAATGACGTCCCTCTCTGCGCTCTGAAGGTTCATCGTCCCCAGAAAAACCTGTTCTACGTAATCCTGGAGCTTCACTCAAGAGGCAGTATTTCTGTCCAAGCCCGGCCCGAGCTGGGTTTATGGGTCCTCGTGTTGATCTCGCTGTTATTCATCCACTAATAACAAATTCCAAAGGAGAAATCAGAGGATGTTCTAACCATTCAAATCTGTCCAAAAAGGTGTTTCTTTGGGTTCGTTGTCCTTTCACCCTTTTTCTAAAAGAGAGCAACTGAAAAACACACGTCTTTATAACCGTGCTGTGTGTTGTTTCTTTTTTTTTTTTAACTTTCCGCAGCATCCTCTATGCTGACATCGTGGGATTCACTCGGCTGGCCAGCGACTGCTCTCCTGGTGAACTTGTACACATGCTGAATGAGCTCTTTGGCAAATTTGACCAGATTGCTAAGGTAAAAACAAGAGATCATAGGCCATAAAATAAATGTCTATGTCTATGTTTCCAATGAAATTAGTGATTCTTTAAAAAAAACTAATAAAAATCCTCAATGAATTTATGTACGTCGGGTAATTATAGCATATTAAAAACCTCTCAGTTACTGAATTTTTCATGTCAAGCAGGATTTAAGCATCACTGGTACTGAGAAAAATAGGTTAAAGTCAAAATCCAGCTGCTTCAAATGCATCAATGTTTTTCTGATGTTAGATATGTAGACCAGGAATCGGTTCAATGGCCAGGGTGTTTTTTTTTTGTAACAGTTGTCTTTTTATGGATTTTTTCAGGCACAGCTAATAACCAGACCTGCAGTCAGTTCTAGTTTTTACAATTTCTATAGCAGGACATTACGATCTTACCTATAGATCTACTTATTATCAGAGAATTTTAACTTCACTTCCTTTGTTCACTGATAAAAAGAGAAGAGGAAAAACAAAAAAAAAATGTATTTAAATAAAATGCGTATCTGATTATTTATGTGATAGTAACATACCAAAAATGCACCAAACCATGAAATACACATCAAAACGTTGCTTAAAAAAAAAGCCTGGGTGTTTTGGGCTCAAGCGATTGATCTTGCAGCTCTATTTTATGATGCCATCTGCACTTTTAATTGATTCATTTATAGCCCATTATTCAATTATCCATCCCCGTGTTGTCCTGCTTACAGCTGGGAGGGGTATCAGCTTTCACTTTGGGAGATGCGGATTCAACTCTGGCACCGTCGGCTTTCCGATCCGAGCAAATTAGTTTTTCTGACTGCATCGGATTAACTACGAAACGGCCAAGAGGGTGATTTTTTTACTTCCTTTTTTAACCCCTGTACATGTTCAGAGGCGCTCTCAGCCAAGTCGGTCTCAGGGGTGCTCGGCTATGAAGGTCTAAACAGTTGAGTCAGGCTTCCTGTGCTGTTTGTCCTCCAGAAGCTGCAGTTACATAAAGAAAGAAAGAAATGAATAAGAAATGCTCCAATGAGGAGCTGTTACACATCCCACATGTGGAAAAGGAGCTAATGTGTTGTGAGTGTGGGCGTATGATCTTTTATTTTTTATTTTTTAAGGCTCGATTGATCTGACTGCCGGAGTTTCAACGCTGAGTGGAAGCGAAGCCGCTAACGAGGATATCAAATCCAGGAGTTTTGGATGGATGTAATCTAATCTCTTGTCTCTGACTCGATTTTTTCAAAGGAAAACGAATGCATGAGGATCAAGATCCTGGGAGACTGCTACTACTGCGTGTCCGGACTTCCAGAGTCCCTGCCGAACCATGCCAGGAACTGCGTGAAGATGGGCCTGGATATGTGTGAGGCCATCAAGTAAAACACCAGACCCCCCCCTCTCTAACCCACCCCTCACCCCCAGCCCCACCCGTCACTCTCCTTCCTCGCCTCCACAGATACAGACACGCGTCCCGTTAAACAGGCTGAACAGGAGGAATGCCTGATAAAATCCCTGCTCTGTTTAAACGCGGGGACGATGAGCCGTCCAACCGGGCCGACAAATACGTTCAAACAAATGATCATACGTCACGGTTCAGCTTTGTTGTTCGCCGTCTCTCGCTCGCGGGTAAAGACACGTGCTAGTTCGACGGACAGATGTGTGTTCAGCTCGCCAGCGCCAGCGCTGACCTTTAATCGCAGTCAGCAAATACGAAGCAGTTTGTGGATTAAACCGATTTTTTTTCTTTATTTTTTTCTTTATAAATTATCCACCTGATTTTAATTAGATTGTGGAAAACTGGTTTGCTTTTGGTTCGCTCTAAATCTGCAGTCTACGTTGGCTTCGTCAAAAGTAGCAAGTAGTGTCCACACCCCTTTGTGTCTTTTGAGCCTCGCACTTCATTCGTCAGACCAAAGTGGTGCATAACTGCGAAGAGCACCGATGATTATACAAGAAAATGTACGGCGTACATTTATGATTCGCCATTCCACGCTTCGTTGATCTCTACGGCTCCTCCAGAACTCCCGTTGGCCTCTGGTCTTCTGCTCAAATTCAGGCCAAAGGTTTAGGTGAATGAATATCTCGGTAGATTTGCCGTTTTACTAGACAGAGTTTTAGAGGTTCTAACCTTGAGATGTTGTTCGACAACCTAACCTGGCTATAGACTTATAGATCTCTTGCAAACCTTTGATACCGAACAACAAAGCGGCTTCAATGCATGTTGTGGCGTTTGATTTAAGGGTATCGGCGTAAGTGGGGTGACTAAATACGCACTTTTTTTTTGTTTATTCCACTTTAAAAATCATGCACCACTCTCTACTGTGACCGCAACACAATCCCGTTAAACATATTTAAAGTTTGTGGTTGTAACATGACAGCCAGCTGGGGTGTAAAGCATTTTCTTCCGTGCCTGTAAATCACATTTTGGTGCACATCATCCTCCGGGAATCAGATGTCCGTTTCTACTGTGTTCTCCGCCCCGCAGGAAGGTCCGAGACGCCACGGGAGTGGACATCAACATGCGCGTCGGCGTGCACTCCGGAAACGTCCTCTGCGGCGTGATCGGCCTCCGCAAGTGGCAGTACGACGTGTGGTCGCACGACGTCACGCTGGCCAATCACATGGAGGCCGGCGGCGTGCCGGGGTGAGGCTCTTCAAAGGATGCGGCGATTTGAGAGCCGCGTTTATTAGTTATTATTGTGCGTGCATCACACCTCGCCAATTAGGGTGGCCTTACAGGACAGACTTTCTTCCAGAGGGACTTGGAACATGAGACGACTTTGTTATAATTATGCCTATTACAGCATTTTAGTAAATTATAGCTATGACCCATATGATTAAGCAGCTCTGCATTAGTTATGTTGCCATTAGGTCTGGCTGCCTGGCGCTGTAACAAGCTTGTGAAAATTGGCCAGTGGGTAGGTATATGCTTCTCTGAAAATAAGCCCTCTAGTACCACGGTGTTGTCTCACTGGGCTGCTAATGGTTTGTCTCCTGCTACGCCTGCTAAGAGGTATATGGCGGCGGGGGGTGGGGGGAGCCAAAAAAAAAAGGAAAAATAAACTGTTTTTCCATCTCCTCCTATGTAAGAGGCAAACAAACAGAGATGAAAAGGGGGGAACTGCAGACAGGAGTGGTTAGAAACCTGGCGAGCGAATAATGTGTTTTTATAGAGCTGTCGACACCGCAGTGACGCAAGAGCCTCACCTCATTATGCGTCTGCTCATTCGTCTCCAGGAGGGTTCACATCTCCTCCGTGACACTGGAGCACTTGAAAGGCTCGTACAAGGTGGAGCCCGGGGACGGACAGAGGAGAGACTCGTACCTGAAGGAGCACAATGTGCTCACCTACCTGGTCATCAACCCCAAGGTGAGACGCGGCCGCGTGGCTCCGCTTGGGAACGCCCTCGACGGAAACTCAGCCGCTGGTGTTGTGGTCTTTCCGTTTCCATTTCCATGTTTCAGATCATCAAACTGATTTCAATTAATAAAATCATGCGTCCAGATTCACTGTGTCGGGGGGAAAAAGCTTTATAGGGCAACAAATCTTGGAGTCACACATTTTCTTCATCCTAGTATTGGCTAATCGACAGCAAAACCATCCGAGATGTTTTGGTTGCTGACTGCTGTGATAGATTTCAAACATGAGCTTTATCTACAGCAATGGTATTTGAATGGCCAACACATGATGGTGCATTTATTCATTTTATTGTTTTAGGTTAAAAAAGTAGGAAACAAAAAACACTTTTTATCAAGTTACAATATATATGTTTTCTTCAAGGATCACACATTTTTTTCGTCACCACAGCATGATCCTGCCACCACCGTGTGTCTCGCCATTTGGACGGAGTGGTAGTATTTTACGACCTAACCGTCTGCATCTTAGTATCTGGCTGGTGTGGGTTGTTTGTTTGCAATATATCTGAGGAACAAACAAAGACAATTTCCGGCACAACATTGTTTTAGGGGGTATTTGGGTAAAAAGGGGCTGAAAGCAAACATACACCATGAGGAGGCAATATTGACTTAAAGTTTTATACAAGAATTTATTGTGATGATAAAAAAAAATAGTTTTAGTTGTCTATCTATGATCTATGCTCACAATTAAAGTCTATCAAACTGAGATCTACACCACATCCCATAGACCCCGCAATACTCAAAAGGCGGCCCGCGGGCCTTTTGTAGCCCTTTGGGTATCTATTAATGGCCCTCGAGCTTTTTTGAAAACGTTTATTAATATAAAAAATTTAATCGCGCTGCCCGCTCTTATTTTGAAACCACGCGCCGCGATCTCAATACGAGGCTGGGGGTTGCCTCCATTGCAACAATAAACAGATAGCATTACAGCCCTCCCAAACAGTGTTGCCAGGTTGGGCGGTTTTCATTTTGATTTTGAGAGTAAAAATGTCTTTGGGCTGGTTTGAAGTCAGATTCTCCTCCCTGACCTTTCTCCATCACTTTCTCCAAGAGGTTGTCCGGGGCTGAAACCCGTCCGTGGTCGCCTTCAGTGCTCTCCAGTTTATTCCCACCTCTGCAGGGAGTGCGGCTCCGCTCACGAGGATGGAAAAAAAACCAAACGCATATGTGGCTGGGTCAGAGTTGTTTATGAAGAACAACTCTGGGCAGATTTTGGTTGGATTTTAGCGTTTTGACATACTCGAGACAGTCACTCTCAGCAGCAGCCACACGTCACCGGCCGGAGCAGTAATGGCATGCTCCAAAGTTGCTCCAAAGAGAAAACTGGACAGCGAGAACCGCCAGTTCAAACCCGAGTGGACAGAAAGGTTTGGGTTCTTTCTACCACGGTCCAGCACTCGCCCTCTGTGCTTAATATGTCAAGAAACTGTCGCCGCAATAAAAATAAGCAACAAGACGCGACACTACGAATCAAAACACAAGTATTTTGAAGAGACATTTCCTCAAAACTGCGAGATCAGAAAAACTAAATGAAATGCTCTTAAAGTGTCATATGAAACATCCAACAGAATCCTCCACACTGGCCAAAGAAACAAGCGTTAAAGGGGACATGTGAGAAATGGGAAACAGATTTTGAGATGCATAGTTTGTTAAACAAAACACAAGGAATGGGCTGCCTGAAGGGCAGTTATTTATTTAGTTATTTATTTTAATATATGCCCAAATTAAAATAATATTTTTATTTTAGGTAATATTTTTGTTTTTAATAAAAAGGAAATGTTATAAAATATGTTATAAATGTTATACATACGTTATATTGTTTTGATACGTTATCATGCGCGGTCCCAGTAAATGGCCCCTTGAGTCACTGGGAAAAAAAAGTGGCACCTCATCATTTCTATTTGAGCACCCCTGCAATGGACTATTTAATGCATTTGTTATTTTTAGAATAAATGTTCATTAAACAGTACTATTAAAAATATTGATGTTAATGAAGCTTTTATGAATCCCACATATAAATTTCAAATTCATATTAAAACAACAATCCCAAGCATACAATAAATTAGGTGTGATATCATTTGTCACAGTTATCCTTGTCAATTAATTGAGCGTCAACATTCCTTAATAATTGTCAACCCGTGATGCAAGACCACTTATTTCATTTAATGAAAACCTGTCATAATTATCCCTTCACAATAATGAACTATTTCCTGTTGGTCTGTCACAGCCCCTTAAAGAAAAGTCTTATGTGAAAACCCAGTATGTGTGGTTTTGCAGCATGACAACAAAAAATTTGGACTGTTAGGTTTTCCCATGTTCCTATGAAATTCCTATATGATTCCCATTTCCCACACGCGGTTCACAGTTTCCACATATGATGATTTAAATTCATCAGATCATGTGATCATTTGTTTCTCACATTTCTTCTCCTTCTTGTTACCATGTTCCACATGAAAATATGTGGTTTTGTGTGTTACTCACATCCCCTGGGAAAAAACTCATCGTTTTCACAAAATATGTGAAATTCACGCGTCGTTTCTTCCTATACCATTGTAGCTGTGACCTTTTTTTTACCCTTTGACTCTCCCAAAAAAAAGCAATTGGGAAACAGTTTTGGTCGTAAAGGTTTCAGAAAAGGGTTTTGTAAAATGTGAAATCCATGGTTTAACACTTATTTGTGCATTTTCATAACTATGAGAAGGACTCATGCAGTATTTCGTCCCTTCAGATCTAATACAAAATTAGAAAACGAAATGCATCTAATTTAATCTTTTTGTTGTTTGGCAAATTTAAAAAAAGTTACTTTTGCAGCTATAGATAAATTATATTCTGTTGCTATGGGATAAAAAAAAAAAAAAAACTCTTCCCCAGTCACATAAAACACGATAAAATAGAAAAACAAATGTGTTGCCGTAATGTTACAAAACCTTTTGATGGGGGACAAATAATTTTTCAGCACACTCTATAATCAAATATTTCTATATTGGCTTTGGCGACGCATGATGAGGACAAAGAAAAAAAAAGAAAAGAAGCCAAAAACAACAACGTTCTGTACTTTTCTGGGCACGCTCGTCAAGGTTACACCCAAAAAAAACAAAAAACAACACAGCACGAATAATCCGCGCCTCATTCTCCTCCCGGACACAACGCTGCCGCTAATAAACACAGACAATGTCAAGTGGCGGGAAATAATGGAGTGTAGCAGCGACTAAATGTTATCAAATGTTGGCAGGTGTTCGGTCAGTCTCTCGGCTCCGAGAGGATTACGTTTACGAGCGCTCTCGCCTCTGGAGGCATTGTGAGAGGATTGTGACATTGTGCAGCTTCTCCTGACAAAACAGGACATTAAGGTCGGATTGGGGATATTTAAAGGACCTGACTCTTCTGTGAACTGCCTGCTGTGAATATCTTTTTTTTGTGTGTTTGTTTAAATTTATTTTTCTAGCATCTAGAGTAATAAAAAATAAATAAATCAATATATTTATAGCAAAATATGTTTCCTGCAAAACATGACCAAAAAAATACTAATTAGTAGATTTCGCAGATGTGAACAGAGCTGTTTTTAATATTCTAATAAGTATCGGGACAAGACTGCAGGTGCTCTCTGACATTTTCAGTGAGCCCAGTCCAAACATGGTGCCTACGCCACAGAAGGCGTCATCTCTGCTGTCACTGTCACTGTGCATCACACCCGGAGCCGAAAATAGCCTCGGCCATTTTTGGACCGTTCCGCGGTTCGACCCCCGAAGCTTTTTCGGTCCGGCGAGATCGCGCTCGCAATTAAAAGCAGATCACCTGAGGTACGACTCTCGCCGTGGCGTCGGGAGGCCCGCGCTGATTCGACTGGAGTGGAGTTCTCTTTGTTAGCAGAAAAACACTCATGCCAAAATAAATGCGGGGCTGCGTCACTCGTCGCTAGAAGTGCTTTCAAGTGGCTCGAAACACTGACAGGGAAGTCAAAGGTGTAAGAAGCTGTCAGAAGTCTACAAGTCCCCCAAACTCATTGTCCTTCTCTCTTTCACTTGTCTTTTGGGGCCTTTCAGACGGAGAGGCACACCCCGCTGTTGGACGTGCGCTCCCGACCCTCTCTGGATGGGGGGAAGATGAGCGCGTCCGTGAGGATGACCCGATACCTGGAGTCCTGGGGAGCAGCCAAGCCCTTCGCCAACCTCCACCATCGGGAGAGCATGACCGTGGACAACGGCAAGATCAACACCACAGTGAGTGATCTCGCCCTCAAATCGTACCGCAGAGGCGAGCCACAGGAAGCTGACTCTGTTTTGTGTGTTTCAGGACGTTCCTATGGGCCAGTACTACTTCCAAAGAAGAGAAAGGTCAGACGGATGGATTTACCTGTTCATGGCACACACAAAAAAAAGCATTTTACTGTGCCTCCATATCTCTAACCAACCAAAGGTAGGGCAGAAATGTGAAGCAAAGGCAACGTTCATACAACTAAAAAAGCCAGAGCAACCAGTTTCTTTTGAAAATCATGATAAACCGAGTCCATTTGTGTAACTTTATTTTTAGCTTTAGGCAGACAGAAAAAAAAAGCCTCTGTTTTTTCTCCTTAACAGGAAGGGTGGGTTTCAAACTTTCTTGACAATCAGTAAAAAAAGAGAACCGTTGGATGTGCCGTCTAGGAAACTGTCATTAATAAATGGGGAGATAAGAAAGCCATAGTTGAAATCAAGACGTGTTTGCAGTTCACCACAAGACACCATCCTGAAGAGGTCCTCCTCCACAATGGCTTCTAAACAACGTATCTAGTAAAGGACCAACAAATGTTCAGCTGTTTCTATATTTAGTCTCAAAAGAATGAGAGTAAAAGTTCTAATATAATTCTGTTAGATCAGTGTGTGGTGGGGGGGGGGGTGAATGACAAAAGCTTTCTTCAGAAATGACGGCAAACTTTATATAGGAAATATAAAGGTATATTTTTTCAAAAGATCATGTAAAATCTCGCTGGACTGTGAGCGTCTGTTCGGGGTGTAATTCCAGAGCGCGCCACACTTTTCAGATTCTAATTTTCAATTCTCCGAACCCACTGAAGTTTGTTGACGTTCCTAATGTCTTTCAGTTTTTAATCCGTGTTCTTTTCCTGTAACCGAAGATCCAAATCTCAGAGGAAGAGGTTTGAGGAAGAACTGAACGAGCGAATGATCCGGACCATCGACGGCATCAACTCACAGAAGTAAGTCGCACATCTCCGGCAACGGCTCCCTTTGCATCACATGAACATCTGCCTCTGAGCCTAAACAGCATCTTTCCATGAGTATAAAGTTACCAAACTCATTTATGGAAGTTCCTCCTGAGATAAAATCAAGGTGAAGGCGCCACCACCTACACCAAGCCCAGCAGGTAAACAAGGAATCAAGAAGAATGACTTGTTGTCCTCTGGTCTGTCTGCTTCAATTGTGTTCCCAGACAATGGCTGAAGTCTGAGGACATCCAGAGGATCTCATTGTTCTTTCACAACAAAGCGCTGGAGAAAGAGGTAGGCGAAGGCACACAGAGCGGCAGACAGCTCAATCCACTGGGGGAAGCAAATCAATGGAACGATGTAGAATAAAAAGAAACTTTGAAAACTTTATCCCGAAGTGATTGTGTTCTAGTAAACATTTCAGTTCGTTTCTGCTTTTTCTTTCGGTGAAACGTTAAAAAAATTAATAAAAACGGCTGTGGTATTCATAACCCTAAAAACGCTTTTGCGCACGTTGAACCACCAAACTTCAGTGTTACGTTTACGCGTCAGATCGACATAGAGTCGAAAAACGGTTCAGAGAAGGTGATTTTTTTTCCTAGAAATGTAAAAAAAGCACGGTGCACATTTGTGTTCGGTCAGCCCGAGGCTGTAGGTGTGTAGGTGGTGGAGGTAGAGTAATACCGTTTTAGGACCACATGCAGAAAAAAGCTGTTGCTGTGTTAGTTAGGGAGCTCCTTCACTGACAGACTGACGAGTCCGAGGTGCACAAAGGAACTTTGTTATCACACATCCTTCCTCCCAGCCGACCTAAGACTCTTCAACCATCACTGATCCCAAGGAACTCAATCATTTTCACTTGAGATAAACTCCCTGCTGTTATTGGCACAGTTTTTATTATTAATCTTAAATAGTCTGTTGTTGTTGTTGTTGTTGTTGTTTTTTCTATTAAACATATATATATAGACACTTGGTACACTTTAAGTGGCTCTACTCAGTTGTATATTTATTTTTGACAGAAAATGCTAGTTTTAATAACTGTACACTATTGTTTCCCCATGTTTTAAATTTAGCCTTGTTGTCCAGACTCTTAATCTTGTTTTATTTTATTTTAATTTTTTTTATTACACCCGCTACTATTTGGCTTTAACTTGTTGCTGGTCCAAAACAAATGTTTTCAATCTGGGAAAAAGGATTTTTAATCCATTCTATTATGTTCCACAGTTATGTTTTCTTACTCTTCTTAAGTAAAATAGTTCAAGCTCACCCAGAATGGACTTCATTTTTCTTGAAACATAAATCAGACTGGAGCCTGGACTCGAACATGTGTTGATCTAAATCCTTCCATGATTTTGCTCACTCCTGTGTTTCACTGTCAGAAACATGTGTATGTATATATTGTGCATGACGCTCAAAACAGTATTTTGCGCGTAAAAAACATAATAATTTTGGTCTCATTTGACCAGATCCTCTTCATACAAGTTTCTTTTTGCTACTCTGATCTTATTTTTGGTTTTCCCTCAATGAACGTCTAAATAGGCAAGGCAAGTTTATTTGTATAGCACATTTTCTTGTACAAGACAATTCAAAGTGCTTTACATAAGAAAAAAGAACAGAAAATGAAAAAATAAAATCAACTTTAAATTTAAAAAACTGGAATGAAGCCTCCCCCTGTTTGGTCCTGACTCTGGGCATCAGCAGGAGGCCACTACCTGAGGTTCTCAGAGTCCTGGCTGGTTCATATGGCTCTAACATGTCAGATATGTACTTTGGGGCTAAACCTTGAAGTGATTTGTACACAAGCAAGGCTGTTTTAAAGTCTATTCTTTGAGTGACAGGAAGCCAGTGCAGAGACTTGAGTACTGGACTAATGTGGTCATATTTCCTGGTTTTGGTCAGAACTCGAGCAGCAGCATTCTGGATGTTCTGAAGCTGTCTTAAGGCCTGTTTAGAAAGCCCAGTGAGCAGGCCGTTACAGTAGTGTGTAGTCTATATACCAACATATTTCCAAACCTGAGGTATAGATCACTGCCACTCCTCCAGAGTAAACATGGAAAAATTGAACAGGTCCCAGTTTTCTATCTACTGCATTCCCTCGTCTTCCCGACACTGTTTTGGTCACTAGTCGCTAGCACTTTTTTAAAATTTATTTTAGAGGAAGCATTTAGACGCACTTTTTGGATTTTAAGGTACGCCCTAATTTTTTCAGGTTTACATAAAAAGCCAGATAAAGTAACTGATTTGTGGTTGTAGGGTTGTAGTCCCTGTATATTCGTTGTGGTTCATTCTTTAGGTTTGCCAGTCATTAATCTGCTTTTTACACCAGAACCATCTTCCCTGTGTTTGTCTTCCCTCCACAGTACAGATCCACCAAATTGCCTGCCTTCAAGTACTACGTCACCTGCGCCTGCCTCATATTCTGCTGTATATTCGTCGTGCAGATCCTCGTCTTGCCCAAGTGAGTCCTCAGGCCTTTCAGCCGGCTTGCACAGCACACGCCCCCGGCGGCATCTGCCGCCTCCGGCTGCGGTGGCATGCTGATACGCAAAAGCCATCTGACGCCCGCCGTCTCATCAACGGTGACCTGGCTGAAATGAAAGAGGCAGGGGAGCAAGGGAAGAATGTTAAAAACGCCGCCGGGATTGAAAGGCCACCATGTCCGGCAATGCTTAGGGATCAGGAGAATCAAAGCGCGCCGTCGCTTTACCAGCCAGGAGAGAAATTGGCGGTCATGGTAATTTACCGCATCCCAGAGCCAAAGGTATAATTCTGCTTCTGAGAGGCCATCGATTTATTTATTTTTTTTACATTTTGGATCTCACCCTTGCTGCCTGCAACTATATGAAACATTGGGACATTGCCTCACCGGTTTTATGAACGGGCAGACTTAATTTTGCCATGCAGTTTTCAAGCTTAAGAAAAATGTCCATACTGAGAGCTTTGTTTGTGAAGGTATCCTAAAACCGCCTATTATGTCCCATTACTATAAATGGATTGCAGTTCTGAAAAAGAGCAGTGGGAACTTCATCGCTGTTGTGCGGCCCTGGATGGCTCTGCTGAGTGTGTTTGTGTTGCAGGACTGCTGTGCTGGGGATCTCTTTCGGCCTGACATTCCTGCTGCTGGCTTTGATCCTGATCCTTTGCTTCGTTGGTCACATTCTGGTGGGTTTGCATGGTCTTCCTAAGATTACACACACACACACACACACACACACACACACACACACACACATGTGAAAGCACATGCATGAATTTGGATTTCTCTGCATACTTGATCCGTCTATTCACATCCGTGTTTATTTCAGTAACTACACTTATGCCTAACCCTAAACATTACCAGTATATTCCTAACCTTTACCAAAACTTAATTCACATCAAAATCCTTAAAACAATACTTAAACCTAAAAAAAATGTGATCAACCACAGTAAGATTTTGGTACCTATAAAGTCTGTTAAATAAAAACAGGATATAATTTATTATAAAGAAAATTAAAATGTCTTTAGTTTAACCCCTCAATCTAAACATTACCAGTACATGCCTAACCTTAGTCCAACCTAAAACCAATTAAACACCATAGTCCAAGTCCTAACCTCTAAGCTTCTCCGTCCCTTAAACAATAACAGCATTTGTTCAGAAATGTCCCCACAATGTAGCAAATCCACACACACACTCACCTGCAATCCCACGTACTATTAGCAATAAGTGAAATGGGTAAAGATAAGCCAGAGAACCCAGAGAGAACCCACTTACGGAAAGGGAAAACATGTAAACAGATATTTATTGATTAGATATACTTCAACATTCACAAACAGAAGCACGAGTTTGTCTTTATTTGTGTAACTTTGTACAGTAAACTCCCATTTAAGCCTAGCCGCTATTTCCATGCCTCCTACTAGTTGTTTTTGAATGTTCTTGGAGGGAGTTTGGCAAAAGAGCCTCTCCTTCCATGCGTCGTGTTGGCGCTGCATGTTTGTGGTTTCTCCTCATGTGGTGTAAGTTTACCTACATTATATCTTTAAACGCTCCCATCTGAACACATTCAACCATTTAGAAAGTGTGAGATATCCGCCCACCGAACGTGGCATAGGCAGAAAATCTGCTCTGCATTCATTCAGAGGCCGCGTGCCCTGAAGAGCGGCTGCTCATGAATAAATGACTTCACGCATTCTCGACCGATCTCCGTCTCTGGACTTCTGGAAATCGCTGAGCGCGTTGGCCTGTGAGACGTTGTAGTTTAGTACTGTCACGAGATGAAGCCTCGGGCTTTCATGAATTATTTCGCCATCTCTGTAAGTAGCTGTTGTAGAAAAAGACGACTGGAGGACTTTCAGCGGTTATATTCAAAATGAGAATGACAATAACCGGTGACATTTACGTGGCATTTACATTAGTTCTGATGGGATTTTGGACAAACTGAGTTCCAAACACTTGAGTTCATGTTTGGCAATCTTTTCACAGCAACTGCACAAGCCATGTTTCATGCTGAGGCGTTTGAGTTTACACATCTTTGGCCATTAAATGGAACGGCACACCTAAATGCAATCGTGTTAGAGCGATGACCCCAATAGTTTTGGCCCTGCAGCACACAAACTGTATTTCAATGGAGTTCTGCTTTAGTTTTCTTTTGGTTTCCTATGTATTTTGTGCAGTTTTATTTCGTTTGCCCTTCCCTCAACTTCTCTACATCTGTCTCGCATCTTTGTCCACATTCTGCAATCCCCCTCCTTGACAAGTGCTTATACTAGTTTAGATTACTTCTTTAAACCCATAATCTGCCACCTGCCTTCAGTCATTCAAATTCTTATGAGAAGTTGCTACGTTCTGTAACACAATGTCTTGGATCCAGGTTTTCAAGAAAGATTTACCAGGATTGTCTTATGTTTTTTTTATCCATTCCTATTTGTTTCCATCTTCCTTACCAGGTTCAGATAATAATCTGTGCAGTACAGTCAGAAATCATTTCATGTCAGCTCTTTCTCACCCAGCTCCAGCAGAGCGATGGTGGTATTTCCACACTAACACGTGTACCTGACGATCAATAGAAAGATTACTTGTTTGTGAAGCCAATTTCCATCTTCCTCCTCAGAAGAGTACTATCACCCAGTAAGTGGGTCAGGTTTAATTGCTGGGGGGATAACCAATAACCTAGGGTCCGTCCCGACCCAGGAGTCGGACTCGTACGCCGGTTAATTAGAAACAGAAGGCGGCAACGAAAGATCAGGTTTGATGAGTTTTGTAAATCAATTTAACAGTCTGTGTAATTCCCAGTGAAAGGCCCCATGGTCACTGTTGAGAGGCCGGCTAATTCGCTAATGAGGAGGCATGTCTTAGGCAGTGGGCGCATGTTTCATCTCTGCGTCACGGACGTCTCCAATATGAGGCACGTTATCACCAAAGAGCATTCTCTGTTCCTCTGCAGGAGAGTTGATTACACGCTCTCTGTGATCAAAGCCATTTTCGTCGGATAGCGTCCTCACGGACCAACTACATAGGCCGAGCTGTTGCAGAGAGAAGGCCTCGTCTCAACCCCTGGAGAGTAAGCCTTTCAGAAACGCAAGCGATTACAAGGGATAGAGAAGAAAAAATATATATAATAATACCATCCAACTTTAAATTATAGCCTCAGCTTCGTTAATGTTCCTTGTTTCGTGTTTAAAAGCTGCCAGGAACAGAAAACCAATTCAGAGGGAGCGAGAGTTGTTAGAGTTCGTGTGGCGTGAACACGTTGTGTTGAAGAGTGAGCAATAATAGGTTGCACTCACACTTTTGGACACAAAAGACAACATATTTCAAGTAATTTGATATTCAGTAGGACTCTTGAATAACAAAATGGGAGCTCAGTCCGAACTTTTGTGGGGTTTTTTCCCTACAAAAGTTTAAAAAGGTTAAAGCTTACCGATGGACTTTAGAAGTGAAACTGGTCCTCAGCATCTCAGGTCCTCCGTCAACTTTAACATTAGAAAGTCAGGCGCTTTATCCGTTTCTCATCTTCTACTCTAAATTCAAATTATTCTAAATTATTCTAAGCAACATCAATTATTTTCCCACTCACATTAAGATCTGATTTTCTAAAGTTACGATAAATCCTTCATTTCCTCTTCACCAGGCGTGTGAACTAATCTGTACACGTCAACGTGATTTTATAAGTGGTTGCATTTATACTTTCAGGTATCGGGTTTAATATTTTTTTTAGAATCTACATCATCTTAAACCAATTCTCTCCACTTTTGTCCACTTCTTCTGTGTTATTTCCTGAGACTTTGAGTCATCTCCCATGTTTCTTTGAATCCGCAGCAGGGAGGTAAGGGGTCCTTCTGCTCTCTGCCTTGGCTCCCGGCTTCCTCTCGCCTCATCGTCAC
Source organism: Orestias chungarensis (assembly GCA_032876305.1). Classification (NCBI taxonomy): domain Eukaryota; kingdom Metazoa; phylum Chordata; class Actinopteri; order Cyprinodontiformes; family Cyprinodontidae; genus Orestias; species Orestias chungarensis. The sequence continues at coordinate 4,982,770 of JAVLVB010001216.1, read as the reverse complement.
CAACAACCCCTGGCTGCGATTGGTCCTCACCATGACGACCACGGCTCTCATACTGGTGATGGCTGTGTTCAACATGGTGAGGCGACGGTGAAAATATTGCCCATGAATGTGGTTTTTATCCCTGCGCCTGGTGGATGTGTGCTTTATCAGACAGCGGCTTCAGCAGCGCTGGGGGTTTTTTTCTTCTGATGTTCATAGCTGCAATAAGCGGGTTCTGTTTAAAATCAAACGCTCCAGTGTTATCCGTGAAACTAATCAGAGAGGATAACTAATTCTGAGTTGGAGGCGGATCAAATAAGTCTCATTCAACCTATAACAGAACTCTCTGTTTCCCAGTGGAGATGTCAAATGGTTGAAATACTTTTTATTAGGGAACTTTGTACACGTTTCTTAAAATGTGAAATAAAGTCAGAAGTTTACAGAAAACGAATCATGAGCATCCTGTAATGAACGGTTCTACTGTGGTTTAGGAACAGAAAACTTTGTATGTAAAGTAACCCAAAGGGATTTAATAAGGAAGTACATGAATCAGAAGCTTTTATAAGTATTTATTATTCATATTATTTTACTGTACACTGGCAATAGGAAAAGTAAACCTAAAAAACAGGCTTTCAAACATTTTTCTGTGTCCATAATTGTACATTTTTCTCTTTTATTTAAAAATTTCTAAAACTAATTAATCTAATATTAAAGCGCTAGTATCAATCACCATGTTTTGACTTTAGCCTTAAAGCAATTTTTCAGAAATTTTCATTAAAAATGTAGAAAAAAATAAGACTAATTCATCATTTAACCTAACAGACCATTTAACAGACCTTTTTCTTTTTAGGGTTGAATAGCTTAAAACTATCATTTAAAAATAGCTATTTTTTGTTGCTTGTTCAAGTCATCTTTGTGAGTCAAATGTTAAATTTGCTGAGTCAAATTTTCTTTTTCTTTCATTATTGTGAGGATTAGAAAAATGACAAAAACAATAAATGTTGACTTTTGAGCCCAAATCATCATTCAGGCCAGGAAAATGTTTTGAATAATTCAATAAGATATCAAAATGAATCCGAAAGACATGCTACAGATGGAAGAATCTCACCTTTAGGTGAGTTAAAAGGCGAAGATAATTTCATTGTTACAGGATTAATCTAATCCCTACCACCAAATAGCTGTGGTTCCAGGACGCTCAGTTGGCAGCATCAAGTGTAAATGATGAATCCTTGTACAGCAGCGAAACCTTTCTGGAATAAAAACGAGCATCTGAAGTGACAATCAGGCTTTTGGAATAGAAATCCAAAAGAAAATGGGAATGCAACGGCCCGAGCACCAGCAGGAGAAGCGGATGTAGAGCCAAGAACAATCGCGGCTGCACGGATGAAACCAATCAGTCGTATTTTTCTAACAATCACCACAACTTTGAGGGTTATCTGTTTGATAAAAATTTCAGGGCTAAACTTGTACAGACCAAAGCAGTGAGTCAGCACTCGGAGGTGTTTAGCCTCCGTGTTCCGGCGCCTCACTGATGCAGGAAGTGCTGAACTTGACCCCCGGTGGTTGACCTGGAGTCTCTGAGCTCATTCAGAAGAACAATGGGAAGGTCTCGGAGCAGCTTAATAATAACTCGAGTGACTCACTTTGTGGACTCACGCTACAGCTGATTTTCGGTGATTACGACTGTGTTGATCCCGTCTAGTAGGATTATTCTAAGGTGATTATTCTCACTGAGGGTAAACTGCTGTAATCAGCTCATGAGGAAAATCTGTCAAGAGAACAGCTGGCCGACACAAGAGAAACATGCACTGGAAACCAGTCATTTTTAATTCTCTTCTTTTACAGGATTACAATTATATTTGATTAGAATGATTTTTTTTTAACTGGCTGATAACAGTGAGCTCTCTGAATCTACAGCGTTCGAATGTCACCCGAAACCTTTCAGAGGTGTTGCAAAGTAATTCACGACGCACCATTAATCAGCATAATTATGTCTTACTTCATGTCCACTCTGGTTCGTTCTCAGTTCTTCATGGAGGATCTTGGAGGATCTGCAGAGGACGTCCACGCAACTGCTCTGTCTGTGAACGTGTCCAACAATAGCCAGTCCGGCTACGCGGAGGTCGAGAATAAGTTTTACCTGCCGGTAGGTGCGACTCTGGCGGTTTGACAAATTTATTCCCACTTTTTTGTGGAGTCTTTGCTCATGTACTAAATCCACTTTCACTATCCACTAAGATTCTGTTTGATGTAAGTGTTTAAATCCTGCTAGAAATTGAAACCCTACAGACTTAGTACCATCCATTATCCAATCAACCCTGAATAGCTTCCCCAGTCCCTACTGTAGAAAAGTAACCCCACAGCATGATAAGTCCACCACTGTGCTTCACTGTGGGGATGGCGAAGTGCATTGTTAGTACAACGGCCAGAATTTTGGAGTACACAAACAATAGCTGCGCTGCCAACAAACTCTCCCACCTGATCTGTGGATGCCAAAGTAAACGTCTTTATTTGAATAAATCCTTGAAAGTCGTGCGTTATTTTCCCTCCACTTGCCTCTTACATTTCTTTTAGTGTATCACATAATATCCCAATGAAATACATTTAAAAATGTCAAATTTATTGCGAGCTGAAATCAACAACATCTCAGACGGATACTGTACATATAAGGGTTAATTCATTTAAAGACATTGTATTTATTGGACTAAAAACAGACTATTCTGATGTATATTTTTAAGTATGCTTCTTAAAAAAGAAAGTTTTATACCCAATAAACGTTTCTGCAAAGAAACATGTGACATGATTCACGTCTTGAAAATATGCTACAGATTAAATTCCTTAAGTTTTACTTAATTTAAGACAAAGTTTTCTTCTTTGAATCTTCAGTACTTTATCTACTGCTGCATTCTGGGACTGGTCTCGTGCTCTGTGTTCCTGAGGATCAACTACGAGCTGAAGATGGTGATGATGCTGATCGCCGTGGTGATCTACAACGTCATCATCCTCCAGACTCACGCCGCCCTGCTGGATGGATTCAACAAAGCCCTGTACCCCGTGGACAAATCGGACAGGTAACTGGGCTCACCCGGATTGTTCTCCTGCGTTTTACATAACAGAAATTGGAAATCAGTTAGCAGCAGCTGAGGTCAGTATAATCCGGTATAAAACCCACATTTTCCTCTCACCTTCCGGCCTGCATGCATCGGTTAATCCCGACCTATTAAAATGGCCGAGTCTGCAGCGGGGATTCTTCAGCAGAACTGGCAGGCGTCCCAATCTGCTGTCAGTCGAGCAGAACCGCTGGAAAAACAAGGAGGATGAGTGACAGAAAGAGATAGGGCTGCTTGTGTTGATGGAGGAGGATTCAGTCTTTTGCATTTGATTGACACCGCTGGGAAGAGAAGAAGACGAAGAAGAAAAAAAAAGAGTAGAAAGTTTGCAATTCACCGAGAGAAGCTGGCAGGAAAAAAACAGACCACACTTCTCGATTTCTCTTCATTTCTCACCTCGCTATTTTAGCATGAGGATTGCTGCTGCGTCTTCCACAGGGAAACAAAGAGGAACCATCAGAACCAAGCAGAAAAAAAGCTGCCTAATCAATGTTATTTGTAACATTTTTACCAGTACATGAGTCACAAAATGAAAAAAAGCTGCGTGGGTCAGTCAGGGAATGTAAGACGCAATAGGAGAACTGAATACATCTCTGCACAATATACAGTTAAATTACTTATTGCTGTTCAAGCAATCATAACATTTCTAGCGAGTTATTGGCCCTTTCTGAGAGAGCAGAGTTACTACAATTACGGGTAAGTCTGGTAAAAATGTGTTTTTTTTTATTTTTATAGTAAAATAAATTTAGATTTTTCTGGAAGCTTGTTTTAGAGTAAAGGAGCAAAAACTAAACTAAATGCTCCTTCTTCATTGGTTTAAATTCCGGGGAAACAGAGTAGACTTGAACCAGGAAGACTGGAGTCTTATAGAAACGTGTTAATGTGCTCTAATTTCCTGGTTGTAGTGAGTCTGCGAGATCACCTGCCATGTTTAGGTGGACCTACTTTTGCAGTAATCAATTCTACTGAAGATAAATAGATGGGTTTCTCATGGTCCTCCGCTTACATTAGTCCTTTAATCCTTTTGTGTCTCTCTAGGTTCAGGTAAAAGTCCATCAGTGTTCTCAGATTTAAGGGCCTTATCAATAGTTTCTACTTGTACTTGCTAGAGTTCATGATTTCGATTCTGATTCTTGCTCCTTAGGTCCAAGAAAACACTTATTTAACAATAAAGATAAGTAGACCTTGTAACCAAAGGCGAATGGTTAGTGAGGCGAAAAACTTAAAGACTAACTTGATAAATCACTGGATATGAAGGCGATTAAGAGGTTACTGGCACTTTTTGTAATAGTAACCCATTTGCACACAAAATGGTTAAATCATACAAATCTGAAATAAAAAAGTATTCATATGAGTATTAGTAATATTAAAACAATAACAAATCAAAAGCACAACTTTGAAGCTGTTAGGATATAAACAGACACTCTCCAGTGTTCCTGGAGGCACGAAGATTATCTTGCTTCATATTTTGCTGTTTAAGATGAAAGTTACATTTCGCAAGACGGCAAATGAGCTCAACAGGTTGTTACCTGCAACATTACAGTTACTACAATAACAAATGTTTTGCGGCAGTAAAAAAGTAATAATAATCTTAATCACTCTCCTGTTATTTTTTCATGTGGGTTTTTTTTTTCGTGTTTTTTTTTCCCAATTTACAGATTTTTTTAGGTCTGTACAGATTGTACAGATTCTCTTTTTTAATATGATTATAAAACAACAGTTAATTAAAAATAAATATGTATCCTGGCAGATACATAGACTGCATTTTTTTTGTTTATACAGACAGAACAAATGTATCATATTGTAATACTTTCGTGCTCATCTGGTGAAGTGGTTTGTAAGGGTGTGGAGAAGTAATAAAGATGAAGTGATGGTGGGGGTTGTGTTTTTTTTTTTTAATTGGTTGATTAGGATGTGATTGCAATCAAACTTTGCTCCAAAATTTGCTCCAAGTCTGAAGGATCTGTTTGTCTACAGATGTCTAAGAAAATTACTTTTTTAACAATAAATTGGACTTGGTTAGTTGGATCTTATAATTTAAAACCAATAAAACAAAAACAAAAAGTAAATCCGGCAAAGCTTTTGTTATTAAAGCACAACAAAACCTGAACCCAGGGAGTCTCGCATTTTTCATGTTGTTCATTTAGATCAGACATTTTTTGTGCTAAATATGACCTTTCTAACCATGCATGTCTATGCATTGTAACAAGAACATACCAAACTGCATTCTGTGGACAATGAAAAGCCAAACAGAACATGGCCTGCTTGCAATCCTGACTATTTCATTAGCAGGGATTGTGCAGACAAATTGAAATGAATAAGAGACTGCCGTGAAACTCCAGGGTCACAAAAAACCAAAATGCATCATACACTTTATTATTTAAGTAGAAGAAACAAAAAAAAACATTGTTATGAAGTTTTCTTTTTCCTAATTACAAAAAAAAATACCCACACACATTTAAACACACACACTAACAGTAGAGAGTGAACACAACTAGGAAAGCTTGGAAAATTAGAGTGACGCAGGATCAATTAGGAGGTATTCTGCCTTGGCAAACGCTGTAGCACCTGAGCAGTGGGAATGCTTCCATGTTGATCATCTTCTACTGTTAATCATAAAACATAGCAGCATCAATACAAACTCAGAGCTTTTCACATACTCTAAAACCTTTTTGAAGTTGACCAGATAAGTAATTTTCAAGCAAACGTTACCATTTTGAGATTTCCCTCTCCTCACAGCTAGCAGAAGATTCTTACTTGTGGATTAGGAGTGATCAACAGAGAAGAAGAACCCTTTCTAATAATCCCAAATTTACATATTTAAACTCTTCAAATGCGGTTTGGCGTGAAAATCCCCTCATACCAGGAACTGGACGTGGTGGGAGATTTAAATAAACATGCAAGGATCTCTATCAGTGACCTGAAAACGGGTAGTGACTGCATCTTTGAGCAGGATCCAAAGCTCACGTACTAATCAATAAAAAAAACAGCTCAGCAGATGAGAAAATATATTTCTGCCGTAAACATCTCAGTCCCCTCCAAAGAGGTTAATCTAAAAGAGACGACGTCAAACTCTCATAATGCAGCAAAATGTTACAGGAGAAACGCAACTGCAAAGGAAGGTTAACATAAACGAATACTGCGACAAAAAGATTCACTTTTCTATCCCCTCAGGGATATGTGCTTAAACTAAAATGCCATTAAAGGTTATTTCCAAATAAAAATCAACAAATAACTACAAGCTTTTTTCTCTGTTTCAGACCGGGTGTGCTGAAGGATCTGAAGACCATGGGTTCTGTCTCTTTGTTCATCTTCTTCATCACTCTGCTTGTATTAGCAAGGCAGGTGAGTAGACCTGCCGGTGTGACCCCAGCAGAGATATTACTGATACTAAAACTTTATTTCTGTGCGGCGGCTGCAGTCGTAAATATGTAATTAGGTCATATACCATTCAAAGATCATCGTCAGCTCGAGTGAAGCATCTGGGGGGGGGCTAATTATAGCCCTGAAGTTTTGGTGCATGATTTTTAAAAGAAAATGTCTTCAGACATGTTTGTCTTTGTAGTGCTGGTTCGCTGCCACCGTTCTCGCGTCATGTGACACCATAACGCTGCTGATGCAGAGTTTCTGAGGGGAATTGAATCTTTTTTTAGGGGTAGTATCTATCATCTCAGCACTCAAAGCAGACGTTACGTGCTGGGACTTCGGCAGCCATATCTGGGGTTCCCCGGGGAGCCGTGGTCGGTCCAATCAGCTCCCTGCGTGGGTCTCGTTCTGGGTCTCCCTCGCCAGAGACTAGAGACAATTGTTTGACCCAACTTGGATTTTTCAAAACTTCTTTTTACAAATAGCAAATGTAAAAACTTACATCCAAATCATTTTTGGAACATTCAGAACAGAGGTTTTTTTTCGACAGACGGTGCGAGGTCGCGCGCATGAGTGTAAAATGAGTTTATACGCTTTGAGCAAGCCATTAACAAATTTTTCCTTGCAAAATTTCATATCCGCTCTAATAAGGTCTTTCTCAAAACTTTCTTTGGAGGGAGGAGAAATCAGGTTACGAGGAAAACGGCATCAGTAATTCATCCCTCAAGAACAGATTGCACAGCGGAGCAGAACTCATTTACAGCTTCGTTTAACTGCTTTCTAAACGGCATTTAGAATGAGCTGGCCTACTTTCCAGTCTTACGGAGCAAGTCTCCACTCATCTACATGTACACACATGGCCAAATCTAGTAGGTTATTTGTCCTGAGAGGGTGAACGGCTGTTTAGTGAAACCACCGGAGCTCAAAGGTAGAAGATTGGACCATATGTCAGTGCTGGAATCTTTTAAATTAGCACCAGATACTAATCTCAAGAAGAAAAAATATTAGTTTCAGTGCATTTATTTATCATTCGGCCTGCTAACCAACGACATCTCCCAGGACACTCCCACACACAGTATAGGAGCCCACCTAGCAGAACCTTCTAGCCTTCAGACACAGAGATGGTGCATTCAGGAAAACTCAACATTAAGGATGTCTTGACCTTCATATATGAGTCCTCCTAACACATGCAGATGTATTCAAAACCACCTCAAGCATGAATATCCGAAAAAGCACAAAAGGAGTAAAGGAAGCGGTAGCTATGTTTTATGCAAAACAGTCCTGTGCTGCTTTTTCCTTCAGCAATAACTGCGCGGCTCCCTGCATTGTCTTGCTGTCTTGTTATTGGGACTCTAATTTTCCCCATGAATATCAAGCGTTCCGATACCACATCCCCGTAGCTGCAATGTATTAGAATGAAATGAAGCCGCATGCCATCGAAGAAGCAACAAACCAAAGCTTGAAGGCCACGGCGGGCGGCATTCAGGCAGCTGCTCTTATGAGGTCACATAACAACTCACATTGTCTTCGTCCACATTCAATCTTGTTCTTCATCGCGATCTTTTCTGACGGTTTTACACAAAGTCGGGCAAAATTATTCTCGTTTTTCACAAAACGAACATCTTTAAATTGTGCTGTGTGGTTTTTTTTAGCCCCCTTATCTGGAATACCAGATAAAAAACTTACAAAGAAACCCAGTACAACCAACTGGAGTGTAGCCTTAATCAGCATCAGGAGCAGTTACCAGCATGTGGTGACTTTGGGGGAGAGGCAGAGATCTATAGTGCAGGTGGAGGGGTCTGCTTGCAGGACAGCAATTATTCATTCGCTCCACAATCTAGCCTTTATAGGAAGAGTTGTAAGAGGAGACACATTGCTTAAGAAATCCTTAAAAAGGGCTGCAGTTTGCTCCAAGCAACGTAGAAAACACAGCAAATAAGTAGGATGGATGTGCCTGGCCAGTTTAGCCCAAAATTTAATATGTTTGCCAAAAATTAACTTGTTGTGTGGTAAAAAAAAAAAAACATTCAAGTTTTACTACCTAATAGCAGTAAAGAAAATACCTGGGTTTTATTGTTGAAATGGATCGCTTAATTAGAAAGTTATAAAACTGTATATATATATTTTCTTGCTTTTGAGGGGCCCTATCTGTAAGTGGCCTCCAAAGGATTTGGATCTCGACGTTGAAATGTTTTCCTTTTATTTTGAGTGCAGACTTAAAGACCTCGGAGGGGTGAAATGACACAGTTGTCCCTCTACTCTTTGTCGTCCTCTAACAGAACGAGTATTACTGCCGACTGGACTTTTTATGGAGGGACAAGTTCAAGAGAGAGTGTGAGGAGATCGAGACCATGGAGAACCTCAACCGGGTACTGCTGGAGAACGTCTTACCAGCGCACGTGGCCGAGCACTTCCTCGGGAGCAACTGGAAAAATGAGGTAAAAATGATAGGTAGTCAGATGTAGATCAAACAAACACCTAATTAGATGACACTTTCTTTTTTTGCAACAGACACAATATGTTATAAGGACATTAACCAAACATTCTTCAGTGAACTTTCATTTCTTTCTACTTTGCTTAAAAATGGTCAAGAAAAGTCCTTGAAACCTTGTACGGTGAGCAGGAACAGGAGTTCTTTTGAATTCTGAAAGTCTTTTATTGCTTTTATTGAGACGATTTTGGTTTATTTTTATGCATCTGACGTTTTTTTTTAAAGAATTTATTTGCACAAGCTGAAATATTTGTTTATTATTTGTCTGTTGCATCTAATCAGAATCATCACTGAAATAGCAGCTTCTCTGCTAACTTGCTAATGTCTGGATATGGTACAGCGTGTGTGGAAACGAGGGGCAAAGCAATCATAAGGCTTGCCAGAAAATAGCTTTAGGTCAAAATGTTTTAAGACAGTTTCTGATTTTGTGTAGCCTTAAGAAACAGTAAAATGTGAGGAAATATAAGCAATATTTCTCTGTCTGCATGAAAAAAAAAATCCTTTATTTTATATTGGCTGATGATGCCAGGGGTTTTACTGAGTTATGCCTGAGAGAAGTAGTATGTGGTGTAATGTACCTGCGCCTTACACTTCAGGCTTCAGGTCTGCCTCACTCTCTTCCTCAGTGACCCAGTTACAGCTGGCAGCCATTCTCCCGGGGAGGAAAATCTTGCATTGGCAGGATTAATCTGTAACAAAAACCATTGGTAAAGATGCATCCAAAGCCTTGGCATAAATTATTGTATTGCGGTTGCATAGATACATACTGATATAAATAGATATATTTAAACTCCATGTTATTCTTAGCATATTGTTCCTCTTTCATACTTTGTATAATCCAATACAAAGAGATAAAACGTTGCATCATACTGAGTCCTGGTGTTTCTATTATCCTCTTTGTCTAGGGTGATATTATCCAGTTGAAAAGTCAAATGACGCTCCATTTGCAGAGCCCACCAGATATTTGTCTTAAAATCTCCCCGTCTTTTGGACTTCATGATACAATGAACTGTAACAAGGTTTTTTCGGGCATTCAGAAGAGAAACAGCACCACACCATCACAGGTCCCCTACCACGCTTAACAGCAAGCACGTGGTTCTTTTCCCACATATCCTTCCTCGTTTATGTGAAACTCAATTGGAATTTTGTTGCTACAGAACACTTCTGTCCTCTGGCGTGCTTTCGAAACAACTGACTGGTACGAAGCAAGTAATGGTTGTTATGGAGACTTGCCAGCACCAAGATGCCGCTGTTTGCAGATTGTTTGAGATTTTTATTTATTTGTCTGTCTGTGCGCATGTGCGTGCGTGCGTGCGTGAGTGCGTGCGTGCGTCTACTGGCAGGATGAAAATAGGTCTTCACCGAGCTGAGTGGCCAGTGGCTGAAAGAGATGGATCTCTGTGTCATTATAAACACTCTGACAAGAAAGAGAACACGGTGGATGACTAAAAACACATGAACAGAAATTTAAGGAAAGATTCCTTTTTATTTTAAGAACCTTATTTTTTTATTTTACAATCTTTTGTGTGTGAGATGCTGCTGCTGTAAAAAAAAAAGAGTTTATTTTACAGTTTTCTTCTATTTTTCATTCAAGTTATACCATGGATGCCAAAACATATGTCCACATTTGTATGACGCCATTAGCTTGGTTTTCTTAACGGTTGGGATTATTTTTATACCAGGTATAAAACTTCCTTTGTTACGCTGAAGAATTGCAGCAAAGTTGCAAAGGACGACATTTCCTTGCTTACAGAATCCTTTTCGGCCTGTGAGGTTCACCTGAGCTGCTCCGCGCTCACGTCCTTCTTTCTGAAGATGAATGCCTCTATTTTCCGTCTGCCACTGGGACCCCGGCGTCCCCGCAGAGATGATTAAAGCTTCTTCTTATTTATTTAAAGTCTGAGTGTCAGTGTTCAGCGTAAGGCATTTAGGTCATGGATTTATTTATCTATTTTTTTTTTTTTTTTCTGTAAAACTCACTGAGAACACAGCCGTTATCTCCTTCTCGCTTCTTAACAGGACCTTTATCATCAGTCATACGAGTCAGTGTGTGTGATGTTTGCCTCCATCCCCGACTTCAAAGAGTTTTATACTGAGTCTGATGTCAATAAGGAAGGACTGGAGTGCCTTCGACTTCTCAACGAGATCATAGCGGACTTTGATGAGGTAAAATCCTCTCTTACTAATAATCTTGACTGTCTGAAAGTGTTAAAAAGACAAAAAAATAATGAAAAGATTCTTGACCTGTTCTGGGGAAAGGTTGCACAGTGTCAGAATGCTCTTAAGTGGAAGGAGCACAAAGCTTTCGCGGTCGTTTGGCGTCTGCTCATCTTCATGGTTTTGTGCTGGATTCCTTTTGCATTCACAGCTGCTGTCTAAGCCAAAGTTCAGCGGAGTGGAGAAGATAAAGACTATTGGTAGCACCTACATGGCTGCAACTGGGCTCAACGTGACTCCGGGACCAGAGTGTGCACAAGTAAGCTTTTCCCAACCTTGACCTGTGCACTTGCACCCACACCCTTGCACCCGAGACTAGTGGCCTGTGGGTGCAAGTGCCTTGCAAAAAGATCTGCTCATTTTGGTCAATCAAATAGAGTATAGTTGGAAAATAGAAGGTAAAAATACTTTTAACCTGAAAAATGTGCATATTTGTACATGCTTCTCAACCACGTTTATAATAAAAACAAAATAGACAACAACCATCTATGTAAAGTTGTCTTGTCAATTCCTCGGTAGTTTGTTCGATAACATAACAGAACACAGAGAATCATGGAGAAAATAAACTCTTAGCCCCACAAAACAATGTTCAATCCAAAAGTAGAACAATTATGGTCCAACGGCCCACCTACCAAGACTTGTGTCTCCTTTAAAACAGGCCAGGCAAGCAGAGCATGAAGACAAGTATAGGTCATAGACTTAAAAAATCTGGCCTTTATGGAGAAGTGAAAGAAAACCGTTGTTAAAAGAACTGACATTTTAAAGTTCACTCAAAACCATCAGCAAACCTGTGGAAGTAGTAGATCTGACCTCATTTAAACTTTTGGTGACCCTCCAATACACTGTGGAAAGGAAACTCATGCTTCATTTTATTCTAAGCACACTATCCCACAGAGAATCATGGTAGTCTAACCATCATGCTGTGGGGATGCTTTTATTGTACAAGGATACCTACCCTTATTTGAACCAAAGAAGCTAAACTTCCCCCAGTGTACCGTTCAAAGGGGAGATGGTCCAAAACCCACAGAGCCAAAATTAACATGTTTAGCATATTTAAGACTTGGACAGCCTGGTTAAAGTATAATGGAGAATCACTGATGTTCACAACTATTCATCTGACTCCTGAAAATAATCAGCAAAGATTTTATTCTCTAGAGAGAAATAACCGAAAGACCTACGGCTTTAATTGCACTAAAGGGAAGTTTTGCAAATTGGGCTGAATAAAAATACACCAGACCTGACAGTTTTGTACTTCTCTGTGCCGTGTTTATTACATTTTAATTCCAATTGAAAACACTCAAAATCTATTGTGGTGACGTGCCCAAACCGTTGGTGATGAGAGTGCCTTTTGAGGCTATGTAGTGAGAGCACTGTGTGTCGACAGAGAGTATCTTTTAATGTTTTTATGTACGTTAGACAAGTCCCTGGACCTTCCCTTCTAATTATCCTCAGCTGCCTGAGGCCCCACATATGGAGCACCGAAGCATCGACGGCTTTCTGAGCACTGTTAACAGCTCTGTGTGGGTAGCTCCATGAGACCTGCCACGGCATCATCCATCCATCAGTGATTCACTGCTGCGCGTCTGAATGCATCCAGCCGACAGTTAACAAATGGGGGTCTTGTTCAGACATCAAGCGGCTCAATGCTGTGTAAAGAGATCTGCCTGAGATCTGTCTTAATTGGGTGTTCACGTAGCCCCACCTCCTATTCAGATACCGTTGCTATATCAGTCAAGGTTTTTTAAATGTAGAAATGTGCTTTAATCTGCCAAAGAGCCACTTATGAGCTATTTCTGTACCTTTCTGATGTACTTTTTTTTACAGTTTCACCTAAAACTGAAAATTGATTGGTTGAATTCCATTGATCGGCGCCAGGTTTGATTACTGCCTGACCGGTAGGATGACGAAATCATTGAGCAGAACATGGAGAGCAGCATACAATGCTCTCCAAACGCATTCGTTTGATTTCAGCTCAACTGCACATGATAAAAGTCAGAATAGAGAGGAAAAAAGGTTTTAAATAAGTTCCCATTGTTATATTTCTTGTACTTTTAATAACTTTTAAAAATAACTCTTCATTTATTTGATGGTCGCTGGTTTTGTGTGCAGACATTTCATTGAGGTGATATTTGTGACTCTAAGCTGAGTTCCCACAATATCTTGCCGGAGCTTTTGTCATTGAGCCAAATAATCTTGACTTTAACATTTGCTTTCCATTTCCAATTCACCTTAATGTGCTTGTTTGTTATCTCTGCTTTTTCCTCAGGAACATGACAGGCAAAACATGCACATCGGCACCATGGTGGAGTTCGCCTTTGCTCTTGTTGGGAAGCTAGATGTCATCAACAAACACTCCTTCAATGACTTCAAACTGCGAATAGGTATGAATGACCTCCCTCAACCGTAAAAGCAGCACATATTTGATTTTATCTGTTTGTGTAACTTTTGCTGAATATTCCAAAAGATTTCCTTATCTCTTCTGGTTATGCTTTTGTTTTGCAAGGTATTAACCATGGGCCGGTGATAGCAGGAGTCATCGGGGCCCAGAAGCCCCAATATGACATCTGGGGAAACAGTGTTAATGTGGCCAGTAGAATGGAAACAACAGGGGTGATGGGTAAAATACAGGTAAGCTTTGTTACTGATATTAGTGTACAGCTGATAGGTAGTATAGTGTTTTCCTCACTGAAAGTGAATCAACCTTTACCAGTTTAGACCAGTTTGAATAACACACAAAAGAATGACTAATAATGGCAGAGTAATGAGAAACTGGATTATTCATTTATTTTTCCTTTCTTTAGTTTTCAAAAATGATTCGTGCATTTATTTTACATCTAAACTAATTTGAATTTAGACTAACCTTTTAAAAATGAAGAATTTTGGGTCACAAGTTTTCTGTATTGTACAACAAGGTTCTCTCAGTGGTTGGCTGGAGTTTTGGCCCGATTTTTAATCTTAAAACTGATGTCAGGTTATCAACAGGACTGAGATCAGGGGATTCTAATGTTCACTTTGAAGGATTGCCTTTGTTATAATAAAGCAACTGTGTCTAAGGCTGTTGTCAATTTGGAGACAAATGTGTGACTAACCCCTTAACTTGTTGTCTTTATTTAATTTTTCCTGTTGATGTGAGGTGCATCTGTCACTCCTGTAGGAAAATACCCATCATGATGCCGTCAGCTGCCACACGTCACTATCGGGGATCACAATATAACAAAGTTTATTATGGCCAAATACCTGTCTAAAACAAATTATGTAATGTGGCTTTTTAATGCTGCTTTTGAAGTATCGGCTTCTTCCTCTCTGAGCGGCCTTTCAGGCCATGTCAATACAGGACGTGTCACTCGTGATAAAAACACCCTCTTACAAGCATCAACCACCAGCTTTATAGGTTGTTTTGTTTTGAGACTGACTTACACATGTAACACCAAAACATAGTAAAGATTCCCCTTGAGGGGTTTAGTGGGAACCCCGATGGGGATCAGAAAAACAATGATTGGTGAGTCGCGAAACGATTTTCTGCATCATGGTGATGAGAATCCTGAAGTGTCAGAATATAGTAAATGATGAAAGGAATGAATTTATAATGATATTTAAAAAAATAATAATAAATAAAAAAATATATCAGGGAAGAAATACTGTTACCACAAATTTAAGTACTTATTTTAAATATTGATCTCAATAAACACTGTAAGACACATCCATCCATTCATTATCCAATCCGCTTATCATTGTGGGGTTGCTGGCGCCTATTTCCAGCTCACAATGGGCGCCTGTCCATCGCAGGGCAACACAGAGACAAACCGGACAAACAATCAATCCCACATGCTAACACCTAAGGGCAATTTAGAGCCTAACAGTCATGTTTTTGAACAGTGGGAAGAAGCCCGAGTACCCCGGAGAGAAGCCACACATGCACAGGGAGAACATGCAAACTCCTTGCAGAAAGACCCAAGGTGGAATAGAACCCAGAGCCTTGCAAGACAACAGTGCTACCCACTGTGACGCCCCGTTTAAAATTAATTAAAAATTAAGACAATTAAATATTGTTCCAAAATCAATTATTTCACAATACCTGCAAATTTTTTATTCTATATTTATATTTAAGAAATAATTACATGTAGTATCAGAGGATGTTGGCAGTCTCTGGCACTGTTAATGTTTAAGAACCTCTTACATTGTATAGTATAGTGTATATAAATCTGTGGTTTAAACTGTGATTGTAAGCTTGTTAATAATAGCAGGCATTTGTGACGTCTAGGTAACAGAGGAGACCAGCGGTGTCTTATCCAACCTGGGCTACGTGTGCTCATGTCGCGGCATCATCAACGTGAAAGGCAAAGGCGAGCTGAAAACCTACTTTGTTCACACAGAGATGAGCAGATCTCTGTCACAAGGGACTGTGATGCCTTGAGCGCGCCTCGCCGCAAGGACTCTGAAGCACGACAGCGGGAAAGAGGCACAGTAGAGATTTTGTGAGGCACTGTAAGTAAAAAACACATTTCCAAAAGCCAGCAGCAACACCGGACTGACATTAGCAGCCGAGAGTAGTTTGGAGGCCGGGGTGGACCGCCACAGTCCTTCAACGCTGCACCACGAGTGGGTCTCTCTCTAGTGTTACGAGGACATCACTCTTGAGGAGTCTCTGACCAGTGCCTGACTAAAGAGAGGTTGGCTAAATGAGTGCAGCTCTCAAGGACCGCGGTTACCTATCTGTTAAATTGTAGTGGCGTGGAGCTGATTGCCCATGCAGTCATTGCAGCGCTTCACAGCCGTATACTCAAGCAAATTGAGTTGCCTGTGGAGACGTTTTTGTTTCTTTTTCAGTTGTTTTTTTTTCCAGGACTCTCTGCCCGCCTAGCACCGAGAGCCGATCTGGTTCATTTCGCTCCAAATGGATGTTAAGTTGGTTCTCATCACA
>JAVLVB010001216.1:4890769-4966586 GCA_032876305.1 Orestias chungarensis | reverse complement strand
TATATATATATATGTAGATCAGCTGGAGCCATGCCAACAGCATGCGTGTAAATGTTCACTGCCAATGTTTTTTTTTTTTGTTCTATATTAAACATTTGTATAGAAACTTCTTTCAGCCAACGTTGTTTTAATGCTTACAAAAACGTAACAACGACCTAATAAAATAACACTGGGGGTTAAAAAATTGTTGAAATACCGACAGACTTTTAATAATAAAATTTAAAAAAGTTTTTTTCTGCAAACAAATAAACCGAAATTAACATGTTAAGGTACCTCTGTACCTTTTCCTACTTAAACATTGTGATGCCAGCCTATAATGTTAATACTGAGACATGCAAAACGGTCTAAGATTAAAAAACCGAATTGAACTTTGAATTCTTTATTAATCTCAAAGGAAAATTAAATGTTGTTTTAAACCCATATTATGTAGGTTGTTGTAGATTGTGATGGCTGTGACCAGAGTGGATGTCCTGTAGAGGTCTGTGTTACAGCGGTACTCTTAGGAAGAGTCCTTTATCTGCACCGGTGGTTCCACTGTCGTCCCTAGAACGGAACCGACCTTCTTTTCCATGTTATTGAGTCTTTTTTAAGTCCCCGGCTCTGATGCTGCCTCCTCAACGGATGCCGACGGAAGAAAAATGACCCACTCCACAACAGATTTATAGAAGATATGCAGCATCTAGCTGGAAACACTGAAGCTTCCTCAACAAGTACAGTAAGCTTCGTCCCTTTTTTGTATTTTACGGTTTCACAAACTATTAAATACCATAAATATGATATATTAAATGTAATTGAAGCATTTCTTTAAATTAATACTTTGAATTTTACTTGATTGATTGGAGTTTAATTACAGTCATGGTTTCCTGTTACAAAACAAATATATAATGTTCTTTCTGAATTTATTTTCAAACTGTTGATAGTTTTCCCTTGGGGTAAAAAAAAAAACATGTATCTATCATCTATATATGATTTTGTTAAAACCAAAGCATGAGCTAATGAAGACCTTATTGTATACACAATAAAAGTTGAATTTTTTTTAAGAAATACCCTATACAACTGCTTCAATCCATCTTGTTTCACAAATGCATTTAAAAAGTAACTCTGCTACCTAAAAACATTATATCAAAGCATAGAAGTAGGATATATTTTACCCTATGTTGGTAATAATATTCATAAATCCATGCAGAGAGAACAAGGAAGCTTTTTCCACAAGTGCACATGACGCAACAGACCCAACTCACTCCACGACTCCCCGAGGTGTCAAACCAATTATTTCCAAAGGCTTTAGTTACAAACTACTACCCAGTGTTAGAGCTTTGTTAATTTACTCATCTATTTTTGCTTTTTTTATTATTCGAAAGCAGAAAATATCACCCAATCCTCAGGAACAAAAACTGCACTTCTAACACCAAACAGACCGAAATAGCTCCTCGGCGGGCAGCCGAGAATAAAAGGTATATTTCTGCCAAACATCACAAGGAGACTAGAGATGAAACCCGACTAAAATGATTTGATAAGTAGATCTGCTTTGGTGGTGGTGGGGGGGGTCGTCCAAGTTCATGGCTTATGCACAAAAGCAAACAAGGAGCCCGGTGAGTCAAAGGCGAAAGTGATGCAAATGACAAATAAATGAAAAGGAGACATAGTCTAAAAAAACAGAATGTGGTGTTTTGTGTTAAAGGAGAGAATATCAAAGTGACACGACGACTATTTTTACCAGATAACCTCTGGAAGCCTATTACCAAAACTTTTTTCAAGAATCTGTGTGTTGAAATGAAAAAATAGAGCCAGTATTTTCTTTCCAATAACAACAGCTTTACTGATTTTACAAAGGTTATAAGGATTCCTCAGGCAGACCAACTAGATTCCTCTTTATTGCCGAAATGAAAAACAAGAAAATCAAATCATTTTTTTTAAACATAGGATAATTAGGTGAGCACTGGACAGGATTTTAAATGGATTGTGTCTTTATGCCAACTACCTCAGTTGAACTTTTTCAGATTTTCTCCCACCACGCAACCAACCTTGATATTATTACAACAGAGCATGAAAAACAACCACTTTAAGTCCTGCCACAGATCTTTCAGCTACATTGTGATGTGGACCAGTCTTGTAACCTATAAACACTTTCTTTGCATCTTTAACAGGTTTTCTTGCAGTTTTCCTCCGTATTGAGCTCCAGCCATCTCCATTCATTCCCATGGCTGCCAAACCACATTGGTTTAGGGTCATTGAGTGATTCTGACTCAAGGAAACATCTTGGATTTAAATCCTACTGTCTCGTTATTCTCGCTTACACCTTTTTGTTTTGCTTAATCTTAATGATCTTGAAACAAACTAAAACTGGGTGGGGAATAATTATAATTTGTATTAGTTATGTGTCAATCATGCATTTAAAAAGATATGTTTTGGTAGAAGTGTAGTGTCTATATTTGGTAATACACAAGACGCCTCAGTGGGGAAACAGATTTACTCTGCAAAGACAGACGGGACAAATCCTTCACTTCGCAGGGCTCTCAGATTGGAGCCACCGACCCATATCCTTCTGCCACGCTCAAAATGATCCCGTTTTTCATGTAAAACTCGGATTTCATGGCGTGCACTCGTCCGTGGTGCCGCGCCGTTCGGTTGAGGGCCGGAGAGAAACGGCGTCCATATTCCGAAGATGACAGCACAGGCACGGGTCTGGACCTCTCCTGGCAGGGAACAGAGAGTGGAGCATAGAAATGTGCCGTTAGCTACACTGCGTGCTTCAAAGTGTCTGTGGACATGTAGTGAATACAAGCTGAATACGTCTAGATGTTTTAGGACCAATGATTTGAAACGAAAGCAACTGTGCATTTGTGTCAGGTGGTTGATGAAAAAGTATTGAGGTTCTTCGCTTTACTTAAATCTTCTCAGAACTGCTGTCTGGTTAAATGATTTGATTGCTTATTCACCAATAACAGAGGTTCATAGACTTCATAGCTGGGTAAACATGACAGAAAGAGACCTTTGAACAATCTTTCCAGATCACAACGAGTTTGGTAGTTATGATGAATGATTGGCTAGAATAATTATCGATAGATCAAAGTTTCTTGTAGCAAACCAACAGGGCATCACATGAGTATCAGGGATAACTCGCCAACTTTACAGCTAAAACATTTAGTCAATAAATCTGTTTTTCAACCTTTTTTGAGCCAATATACATTGTTTTTATTGAAAGAATTACGAGGCATGCCACCAAATAAAAATGTAAACAAATGATACTCTATAGTCAAATATATTAAATTTATAGTAATTCTTACCAAAGTATCTTTAATATAAATCAAATAAAAATTTATTTTTTATCATATTTTATATCTGTTATTTAAAATAACACTTAACATGTCCACTTCAAAAATACTCAACAATTATCCAATTTCACCAAGATAATTTCCACGGCACACCTGACGATCACCCACGGCACACTAGTGGCACACTGGTTGAAAAACACTGCAATAAACCATACAGCTAAAACGTCCAACAGGCAACTAAACTACTTTCAACTATGTCATGAATAGTAATTGGAAAAAAAAGAGATTTCTAAAAGAAATAACTCTTAAGGCTGTTTTGCTAATTAATAAAACAGGAATGTCGGGAGCCGAAATGGTACCTTACAGTGGAGGATGAGGGAGGGAGGAAGGAGTGAAAATGGGAAGAGAAGGGGGTCGGCTTCATCTTCTAACAAAGGGTCATAACCTTTGTAATGTTTGTTTTCAGGTACTTTAGACCTCCTATAGGTGTGATCTTAAATCTTTGTTGGTTTAGGTGAGTAGTTGGGGTTTTTAAAGCCACTTCCTGACTATTGGGATGGGAGTTTTAGACCAATTCTGTTAAAAATATTTTACCAAATCCACAAGGACATTAAGCTCTTGTTGATCCTAACCTCTGTTAGCTCACCTTAGACAGGTTTGCTTTTTCCCTCACAATGAAAAAGACACTTTGTATAAGAATAGCAAGCTACCTGCATGTAGAGGTGTGAAGAACATAGAAAGCGTGTTGCACTGTTGCTAAAACAATACCCCAGAAGAAAAGCTTGGCAGAAAAATTAATAGTGAGCAATTAAAATATTCCCTTACTCAGTTTCTACTGAAAATGCATTTAGCTAAAGTCCAAATATTACACTAATTCAATTTCAAGCTGTCTATACCAGTTCCTTTTCAAATATAATTGTATTTAGTAAATTTCTGATGGTGGCTGTTTACCCTGGAAGGGTTTCAATTCCCTCACACGAGGACACGGAAGCACGCAGAACCATCAAATGTTCTCACTGGAAGCTAGGGTACCCAGAGAGAACCAATGCATGTATGGGGATTCATCGCAGAAAGACTTGGCAGAACTTGAATACTGGACCGTCCTGCTGGTTCCAACTGCTCCACCCTGCAGCCTTTGAGAACGTCTAGGAGCCGAACCAACAGGGCTCGATCCTGGCTCTACACGAGTCTCAGTAAATAGTTTCATGGGTTAAAGCAAGAAAGAAGGCCAAGAGGAAAAAAAGATATAAATAATCCCGTCTGTAACTGCCCAAGAGTACAGTTTATTTTACATTCACGTTAAAAAACAAAACAAAAAAGGCAACGTCCTAATTCACCAGGAACTGTCAGCAGCCCTGACAGCAAGCCACTCATGTCGGAGTAATTACAAGCACAGCAGCGTGTGTTTGCCTCCGCTTTGTTCCTCGCTCTTCCTGCTTTCAGCGACCCAGAAAACTCACTGTGAGCTTCTTTTCCTTGACATGAGTAATTACTCCGAGGGATCAGCAAAAGGGCATCAAAAGGAAACGCTAAACAAATGTCATAAAAACGTTACAAATGTGTGTCCATGGCAGCGCATTTAAAATAATATCATAATAACATGACAGCGGCGCGAAGATTGAAAACGGAGCACATTTCAACCCCGATCGTAAGTAAAAAAACGAAAGGGTCGGTTTTGTTTTCTGTCTGTTCTGGCCGCACGCTGTAGAATCAGTTTGTTGTGTGAACAGATTTAGCCATCCATCCATCCATCTACTTGCAGTTTATCCGAAGTCGGGTCGCGGGGGCAGCAGCCCGAGCAGGGAAACCCAGACTTCCCTCTCCCCAGCTATGTCCACCAGCTCCTCCGGGAGGATCCCGAGGCGCTCCCAGGAGAGCCGGGACACATAGTCCCTCCAGCGCATCCTGGGTCTACCCCTGGGTCTCCTCCCGGTGGGACATGCCCGAAATACCTCACCAGGGAGGCGTCCAGCGGGCATCCTGACCAGATGCCCGAGCCACCTCAGCTGGCTCCTCTCGATGCGGAGGAGCAATGGCTCTACTTTGAGCCCCTCCCGGATGACCGAGCTTCTCACCCTATCTCTTAAGGGAGAGCCAGGCCACCCTGCGGAGGAAACTCATTTCCGCCACTTGTATCCGCGATCTCGTTCTTTCGTTTCTTTCGTTATGGACAATCCGCGACAAGCACAGAAGTCTAATAACAAACGACCATTCAGGTTCAGATCAGGGGGGCCGTTCCTCCCAATCACGCCCCTCCAGGTCACACTGTCACAGCCCACGTGAGTGTTGAAGTCCCCCAGCAGAACCAGAGAATCACCGGTAGGGGCATTATCTAATACCCCATCCAGTGTCTCCAAAAAGGGTGGGTACTCTGAACTACTGTTAGGTGCATAAGCACAAACAGCAGTCAGGACCCGTCCCCCCACCCGAAGGTGAAGGGAGGCTACCCTTTCGTTCACCTGGGTAAACCCCAACGTGCAGGCACAGAGCCGGGATGCAATGAGGATGCCCACTCCTGCCCGGCGCCTCTCATCGTGGGCAACTCCAGAGTGGAAGAGGGTTCAGCCCTTCTCGAGCATACTGGTTCCAGAACCCAGGCTGTGTGTAGAGGGGAGTCCGACTATATCTAGTCGGAACCGCTCAACCACACGAACAAGCTCAGGTTCCTTCCCCGCCAGCGAAGTGACATTCCATGTCCCTAGGTCTAGCTTCTGAAGACGAGGATCGGACCGCCAAGGTCCCCGTCCCCGGTCGCCGCCCAACTCACAAGGCACCCTACCCTTACCGCCCCTCCTGCAGGTGCTGGGTCTGCTGGAAGGGGGGCCCATGTCGTCCTTTCGGGCTGAGTCCGACCAGGCCCCATGGGCGAAGGCCCGGCCACCAGGTGCTCGCTGCCGTGCCCCCACTCCAGGCCTGGCTCCAGAGGGGGGCCCCGGTGACCCACGTCTGGGTCACCGGGGCTCCATTGGGCTCCATTGATGTTTGCCTCCATAGGGGTTTTTGGACCGCTATTTGTCTGGTCCCTCCCCTAAGCACCTGTTTGCCATGGGTGACCCTACAAGGGACATGAAGCACCAGACAACATAGCTCCTACGGTCATTGGGACACACAAACCTTTCCATCACGATAAGGTGGCGGTCCAAACAGAGGAACAGTTATAGCTTCACGCATAAAAAATAAAAATATGAAGAAAAAAAAAGATGACCTCCATTTTTGCCTCCAGAATACTTCAGTGTTTAGTTTAATCTGTGGTTTATTCCAAAGGCTACAAAACAAGCCCGTATCATCACCGCTCCACCACTGTGCTTTACAGCTATGCACTTTTACAAAACAAAATCTCCAATTTGGTTTTCTCTTTGAAAGGCTATTGTTTGTTTTTTCCTGAAGATTAAAGTGGAAATGTTAACCCTCTTAGATAAAAGAGTCTCTCTGTCCTGATTGTGACCTTTAACATTTAACAAGCTCACTGGGGCCAGCACAGTCTAAAATCCTGCTCGGTTTTGTTGGCTTGGCTCTTCCTGAAAGCGTCGTGCAATCTCACTTTTCTAATGAACTTACACGAAAAACTCCTGGAGAACCTGTCAACGGACAAAAACATATGTGTTTTGTTGCTTTTTTGTAAAATTTTTATGCAAATCTTGATTAGTGAAGTGTTTCCTCTTGGCTCCATGTCTAGAAATTCCTGAGATGCTCCAGACAATCAAACTCTTTACTTCTACAGAAATCCTTATACTTACTGATGATCGCTTCATTAAAACCTTGTCTGAAAAGAAGTAAAGCAGACACTATAAGTTTCTTATAATTTCCCGTCATTAATGTGACAAATGTTATGTGTATTTCAAATTAAAAAGAAACCAATCTGTTAGGAGAAGAAAAGCTGTGATCGCCTGCTTGGATTATTGTTCACACCCTAAAGCTAAAATTGATGATAAAGCCTCTTTTAAACTAATTTCAGCATTCAGTAATTTCTCTGAATGCACAGTTTGTGGGTATGCATTTGCAGGGTGTTAAAAGTGAGAAAAATATAATAAATTTGAGACATTAGACTCTGAAGGTTTCTCTTCATAATGGCTGAAAAGCCAAGGCACCTTTAGTCATAACATAAAGTGCCAACCATGAAACATTTCCAAATGTTTATTATTATAAGGCTTTCTTAAAGTTATTTAAATGGTGTTATGTTGTACACTTCACAATAGTCCTTCGAAGCTTTGCAGGTAAATTATCACATTACATGTTATAGAAATTGTCAGATTATCATTTCGTAATCTCATGTTTAGCCACCAACATGGCTTGTGCTATTTGAGCTACAAGGCAGCATTTCTGTAAGGTTTATCAACTTTTTTATTAAATCCTAAGCACAGTTCAACACACGATTAACTAGGTGATGGGACATAGGTACTGCTGTGGCGCCTTTACCTCCTGGTTTATGTGGAGTCCCCTTCCCCTCCAGTGTTGCCGGGCGTCAGATGGCCGCTTCGCATCGAAGCCCTCAACATGGTGGAAGACTCTGTCGTACGTGGAAACATCAGAAACCTGACAACGGCAAAAATGCCAGCAATGTAAATGTGTCGCTGTTTGAGATTCCAATTCACTTTTTCCAGTATTATTATTAATTTTATTGTATTATAATGCCTTTATTTTAAAGGTTCTGAGGGCTTTTTTAATGCCATAGTGATTTATACTGTATGTCAGAGTAAAACCTAATAAGCAACCATTAATATCAATCCTGAGAAGGTGCAGGAAGAACAAAACATGAACAACAAGCTTTAAACTTAATATCAATCTGAACTGTGACGTGTACACATAATAATGAGGTGACATAACATTTTTTTTAAAAAGACACATTGTAATTTTTAAGATAATTAGGATAATGAAGTATGGTGACAGTTTGAGATTAACTCAAGCAAGTGAACGTCTCTTCATAGGCTACCTACGTTGGACTTGGTGTTGAAGTAGGACATTTCTTTGGGCTCGTCTCGTCGTGGCGGGATGTAACTGAAGGCTGACAGAGTAACCAGCGGTTTGGTCTGAGCCTCGAGAACAACGTCCATGTTTCTCTAAAGTAAAACAAATAAATAAACGAGCACACCAGAAGGGCGAGCTACGGGCCTAGCTAGATAGCTTAGCTAGCGTTCTGGTTGCTAGGATACCGAGCGGGTCCGACGTTATAGAGGTCGAATGTGTTGCTTTCAGGGGCTCGTTTTTAAAATTGGAAATGGGGGTTTTCTGAGCCATGTACTGCTGTGTGACTGATTTAAGGCCCACTTTCTGTTTGGGATTTTAAACTCAGTGGAAATATAACCGCTCCGTCTGATCCGACTGGGTCTTTTAGAACAGTGAGACCACAAAGTAAAGGTTTAGCCATGATATTCTCCGTGGTATTTTGTCCCCCGAAGGCCCTTCAGACCTCTTGTTACTTGATGTGTTTCATTACTGTGACGGCTAATTGTATTAGACACAGGATGCCTCAAGGACATGGCATATGTGGCTCAATGGATGACGCTTTAAAGTTTCATAGTGATGAGTCAATTTCCAGTTTTAGATATGCATATAAATAAACATCCAGCACCGTGAACTGAATCTTAAAGTCAGACGAGGCTGACGAAACAAAGTAGAGCAGAATTGTGAAGGTATTACACATCCATCCATCTTTAACGTCTCAATCTGTGTATGTTTATGTATTTTATCCAAAGACTTACAAAGTAGGCAGTAGCGAGAAGGCTCTTCCATAAGGACCCACGCTGAACGCTGTTAGTGTAGCCCAGGCCTGGATTTGAACCCAGGCCACCAGTGCGAAAGTCAGGTGACTTCAATTGAGCTATTCAGCCGTCGATCTCCATGGGCTGCAGGATAGATGGTATCTATCTCCACTGGTCATTGACCATGAGGCAGAGGACACCTTGAGCCGGCTGTCTTTCCATCACAGGGTTTAGTAAACGATAAACAATGCACATTTTCTGGGCTGTGCCAGATAACCAATTAACTGTGAGTCTTTTCTTCAGTGCCATTTCAACCTGGTTGTATGTAAATAGCAACTTTCATTTACAGCCACAGATTCTAAATTGAATTTATCTCTGGACTTTGTCTTGACTGATGCCCCACAAATTTAATTTCCACACCATTTTAGATGTAGGTCTGCCCAAGTGTTAAATCCTGAGAACACACGTTTTTCCAGACTTGCACTGTGTTGAGATCTCTGAATGACTTTGCTCTTCCTGCTGCAACCTCAGCATCATGCTGCCATAGTAATTTGAAATGTCTGAATCTCATCTTATCAGAGCACCTTCTACCATGGCTCAACTGTGTTCACCATATGGCTTGCAGCAGGATCTGTTGTGGCTTTCTTTCATTATTTTTTCTTGCAACTCTTCTATAAAGACCATTCCTTCAACGTCTTCCGGATCCCTGCAGCTACTTAAGAGTTGTGCCTCAAGGCATGCTTTGGTGATGTTGTGGTAGAATTGCAGATGCACTATAGTCTTTTTATTCTCCGGGGTTTTACAGCCCAACTCTGCTTTCAACTTGTAGCCACCATACATTTTTGTGTATTCGTGCGAGCCAATCACACCTACTGGTATTTCTCTCCCGGTAATTATGACAGCGTAAGAAGGGGGTAGGCAACGTGAAGACACCCCTCTGCATGTCCACAACACACTGCCACACACACTAAGCAGTGTGGCTCTGGAGTGCGGAGATTTGGACTGCCGATGATTCTCTGCAGCAGCAGTGAGGACAGTCGGGGATATGTGGACAAAGCACGGATAAGGGCGCATGATCGTCACCAGCTTCCTTTCATTTCAGAGGTTGTCTCGGAGCGCAGGAGTAATTACTGCTGACATTTCCGAGGGATATACTGCTATTTATCGGGGAGCTGCTGTGGGAATGAAACAATCTGAGGACTGGGGTCAGCCATTCAGCAGGGCCGAGTTAATAAAAACAAGCCACAACTGTCACAGAGGGTCCTCATCACCGCGTTTTTCCCTCAAATTTCCACAGCCCACTACATGGAAAAGCAGGAAGTTTAATACACTTGTTAGAAATGAGGCATCATCAAAGTCCCTAACAAGATGAAAGCAAGCATTCAGATTCACTGTAAAAACATCACGCAGTGCTACAAAAAATAAACCATTTTCTGGCCTGAAAAAATGAGAAATGGATCCGTCTTCACTAGGATTTTGTAAACAGAGGTTTAGTTTGCTTCTCCTAAAACAAATCCTGCTCCAGAGGGCTTTAAAATATACTTATTTCCATTATCTATTTCAATTTCCCATTGCAAGGCTCCAGGGAGCTGGTGCATACTCCTCGGCTGCCATTAGGCAATAGATGGAGTTAACCGTGGACACGTTATCAGTCAATGACAGAGACACATGGGACCCTCAACCATGCACAATACAGGCATATGTGTAATTTAGAGAACAATTATCTTAACACTCGTGTTTTTCAGACTTAGGAGGGAAGCTACAGTGATTAGAGAGAACTCATGCAAGCACAGGGAGTTCAGACAAACTTATTGCGGAAAGAGCGCAGGTACACATGACCTTCTTGCTGCAAGGCAGCAGTGCTATCAACTACACCAACGTGTCGCCCTAAAACAAACCTTGACTAAGATTTTAGGAAATTGAGAAAACTCGTGACGTCAAACTTTGAGTCATTGCAAGACTAGACTAAAAAATTTCACATGGAGGCCGACTTCCATTTGTATCTGTTGCCCAACAGCCACCACAGTACAACTATGACTGTTTTATCGGGCATGAACACTTCACACAGTAAAGTTTTGCTAGTTTTTCCACGTCGGTCACATTATTGTATACTTGACTGACTGACAAATTCATTTAACAATCACCTCTCTTATTAATAATATTATTAGAACTACTGCAAACTCTATATGTTTGGATGCACGTTGAATACATTTAATTAAAGCATCAGTAAAAACAATCCTGCTAAGGCCAGCTAAGCCATAGTGCAAGAGCTCCCCCTGGTGGATTATATGTAAAACACAGCGTGTGTGACAAAAAAAACCAAGAAAACAGGAAGCTGTTTAAAGGAGGGGGTCTCACTAATTAAATGGGTGCATACAGGTGCTGCTTTCTCACAGCGTGTTAAAGACCAGAGCAGTTTTATATCCTGATGCATAAACCGTCTCATTGTTCATGTGTTGATCTTCTCTTTAGCAGTTTTTATGAATATACACACACACATATGGTACATTTCTCTATCCCTGTGGGGACTTTCTATTGACTTCCATTCATTAGTCATGGATTTCTAAAGCCTAACCTAAACCAAAACATTACTAGTACATGCCTAAACCTTAAAGACTTTAAGTTTAAAATGTAAAAAATACCCATTAATTTAAAGTAGGTTTACTGACTGACTGTAGGGTTACTACATAAAAACGTTTACTGTGTCTTTTCTTGCAATTTGTAGCTCACCATTATAAAATGGACAGTGCAAACTTATTAGGCGAATCTTATATGTGACAATTTTCTGTTATAACTAATTAAGTACAACGCACTCAGGTAATTACAACTGATACACTTTAAACATAAATATGAATAAACTTACGTTGTATAGTCTTTTGCTTTCTTAGGAGAAATTATTACGACACAGTTATTATAAGACGTTATTACACACCTAAATGACGCTCATATGTTTTCATCTGTTCAAGTGAGAATTCTACACAAACAAATCAGAACTTTCATGTAAACATTTTTGAAAATAAATAAAAAATCATTGACCAAAATAGCTGCCCTTTTTCTCTTTTCTTCCAACAACAGAGATAAGCTTTCCATTCTCCTAATCTCCCAGTTTCTGGAGCTGTTGACCCACTTTTTGTCCTTCTTGTACCAGTGCTTTAAAAAAAAAAAAATCTTCCAAACACTGGCAGCAGGTTTGGAAGATGATTTTTGGACAGTCTCCAACTAACAAATTTTTTTTTTTTAAGTAACCAGTTTATCTTAAATAATATCAGTCCATACCAGCACTCCATCTCCATCTTGCTTGTGTCTGACAGCATGAAGTCTAGAAAACTGACTGGGGTCCTTGTGGTCTTGTGCAAGCAAAACCACATATAGATCAATACTGTGTAGAAACCAAACAGCTGGTGCTAGACCTCTGCAGGCACTAAACATCCAAGCTATGGACATTAAAGCAGTTGGGGAACAACAAGCACCTTGGGGTTCATGTGAGCAATAAGCTGGACTCTACTGATAACGAAAAAGCACTTTGCAAAAATATGCTGAGCAGAGCTGCTTAAGTGACAGGTTGCTAGAATGAGAGATTCGGAAGGTTATTCCTTCCAACAGCTGCCAGACTCTTCCGCTCAAACACACACAGACTAACAAGCATATTCAACACACATGGTCGATTGTATGATGTTTTTCTACACACACTGTACGGCGCTTAATTGTATTGCTTTCAGTTTCTGCTCCTCTTACTTTGTACTCTCCACCCTCGGCATTGGGAACCTAAAGCACCCGACTTTTGGGACTAATAAAGGATTATCTTATCTTACAGGTAAGGAATATAACAGAACTGGAAGATAAGGGTTTTGTTGGAAGAGCTTCGCTTGCTTTGTCCTCAAATCCTTGACAGTTAATTAGTGTTTTTTGTTTCTTTTCTTTTTCTAAACACGATTTTTACGAGCCGGTTGACTATTTCTAACAAAAAATTTGATGCTTCTATGATTACGCCTTAATAGCTTAGCAGTGTTAAAAGTGCTGCGTTTTGCCTAATAACTAAACACAGTGTGATCTTGAATATTCAGTCAAAACGAAAATCTGAAAAGTGTGGCATACATTTGTATTATTCCACATTCAATTTGACGCCTTGAAAAGAAATTAATTGGACAAGTTAATAAACAGAGCGAAAGTTTTTTATGCACAATTTGACCTTATTATAACGGAGGCCATTCTGTAAGGAGGATTTAATCGATCAAAGCCTTTGATGTATTTAAGAAATCTATCTTTTTACAGATATAGTTGATAAAATTAGAGGCAGTGGTCAATGAAAGTTTCAATTTTAAATCTAAATCCAGCATTTTAAGGTCAACTGTTCATTATTCAGCTTCCTTGACAACAAGCTGGAAAAAGTTTTTTAGATTTAATGGAGAAAACAGTTTCTTCTCATATCTTTTACTGGAGCTTAGGAGCTTCGAAACTAAATGCTGCATCATCTGTATCATGTTGTGTGGACACGTGGCAAGGTTTTCAAAGGGATTTTTCACAAATACGTGAATATCTATATACACATCCACATATGGTTGAAGACACATACCACAAAAGACATGCAACTGAAGAAGTAGCACACACAAAAACAGTAGGGTCAAAATGGAAGACACTGTTTGCACAATTATTAAGCAAGTTTTATTTTTGGCCATATAATCATTTTTATGCATATCTTTAAGGCTTGTTGGATATAAACATATTAGCTGATTTGTTAAATGAGGGATGGTGGGGCCTGAGGAGATGAACAGGGTGTGCATAATTAGCTGGCTTCTTTTTGTCAGGCCAAATGGGCAAAAAAAAGAGGAGATTTTAAGTAAGTCTGAAAAGTCCAAAACTGTAAAAAAAAAAAAAAAAGCAAACTCTTTAATCAGAATCAGCTTTAATAGGGATGCAGTACTCTTGAAATTGCTAAGATATTGGTGTGTGATCACAGAGCGATCAAATGTTTTGCTGGAAATACTCAACACAGTCGCAAGAAACATGTTGAGGAAAAAGAATGACACAAATGAACTGGCAAACAGTTCAGAAGAATCAAATGTGAAGCTACCAGGAACCCATTATCTTCCAGTGGTGAATATGAAAGAATATTGAGCTTTTTTATGAAAAAGAAGGGTGGCTCTATTGGTCCCTGATTTATTTATTTTTTTAATGCCAGAAATGCTTTTGTCAGTTTTGACTTGTATGTTTTTTATTCTCACATTAATAGACGACAACATACAAGGAAATAGGGGAAATGTTCAGTTTCAATTCAGCTGTATAATAATTGTGCACACCAAAAGTTGTCCAATGATCTCATAAACACGACTTTTAAAAACCATAATCTCACTTTTGTTAGATTTTCAGGTGTGAGAGGTTGACGCTTTGCATTTACTGAGTGCGCTTTAGTCGTGAAACTACAACTTGCGTAGTAATTGTGCCCTCAGTGTGCAGTTGGACAATAACTATCAACAAACACATTTTAAAAACTTAATTGAAATCCTATTCTAATTCCCTGGGATGCGTCATATTATTAGTAGATCACAAAATACTTTAATGTCTGTGACTGCAACAAAATGAGCTCAGGTTAGTAATTTCATAGTTGTTTTACCAAACCAGTCCAGCAGGTGGCAGCAGCCTCAAGAGGTCAGGAGTCTGGCCCGGACCTGCAGGATCTGAACCGCAGAAACTGACCTTTGCTGGGATTGTTGTTTCCGGGAGACTTTCCCTCACAAGTTAACTTTCTGTAGGAGCAATTTACCAAAACGATGCATTTCTCTGTTCTTGTTTACGCCACATAAATCAAAGTAAAAGGGACCTAATCGCTTTCATTCGCACAAACATAACAAGCAGTCGCTGTTTTCCCGTATTTACCGGCTCCGTGGTAACTAATGACCCACTTCTGTCGCAACCTGACGACCCGACGTGTCCTCGTTTCCGAACGACGCCGGAGATCCGCCGAGCGACCCAGCCCCTCCGGCCGCGCCGCGCTCTCTCTCGCCTCTGTTCCGCTCAGAGGAGGAACCCGGTAACCCCCCGTCTGGTCGCTCCCAGTTACGCCACCCCAAGATGGAGGTCTGCGGATGGTTCGGCTCCCCGCGGCTCCCATGACGCTTTCTCCCGGGACCGTGTGCCATCTTTTTGTCGCGTTTTGGGAGGCAGCTTCCACCCAGGTGGTCGTGAGCTCCCGGATCCGGTCGAGGCAGCCATGAGCTCCGGGGAAGGAGCGGAGGACAGCTCGAAGGACGCCGGCGACGGAGAGGCGTTCTCCAGGACCGGTAAGCCTCCTCCGGTCCGGCTGCTCGCTGGACATTGTTGTCCATCCGTGTGGTCATCTTTAGGGGCCTAAAAGCTATCTTATCATCAGACTGTAGTCGCTGTAATCCCTCCTTTATTAGCTCGAAACTCGGAGTAAGTCGCTAATCGCTGCTTGGCATATTTAGCATTTGATCAATTTGCAACCGTTGCTAGCCGTTAGCCGGGTTGCTAGCCGTTAGCCGGGTTGCTAGCCGTTAGCCGGGTTGCTAACCGTTAGCCGGGTTGCTAGCCGTTAGCCGGGTTGCTAACTGTTAGCCGGGTTGCTAACCGTTAGCCGGGTTGCTAGCCGTTAGCCGGGTTGCTAGCCGTTAGCCGGGTTGCTAACGGTTAGCCGGGTTGCTAACTTTCCCCGAGTCCCGTGTTCTTACACCGCCTTAATTTTGCTGTTCTTGTCATTTTTTCTTACAGCTTATAAAATGTCAAACTCTCTGGCTTCGTTTAGTAAAACACTAATTCAGAAAAAGTAGCTTTCAGTAACATTGTAATGTATATATGGGAATGTTATTCTCCAGCCCAGACATGTTCCGAGTGCAGTAGGAGTGATTTATATTCCGCTACACACGAACAGTTTAATATTTGACGCACCAACAGCGTGTTTTACAGTAAACTTGCGTTATAAAGCCTCACACTTGGACGTTGTGCTCTCGCATGCTAGCCGGGGAAGCTAACAACTCCTCTGGTTCTGATTTGGTGAATCCTGTTGGCTAACGGATGCTAAGCTAGCCAGTTTAGGCTCCCCTAGCTAGGAGCTGCGGGTGGAACAAACGGGTTCGCGTTACTCCCAATCCTCCGCCGCAGGTTTATCCGCACATTGGGAGAAAGTATCAATTATACGCGTGTCTGTGAGAAATAAAGGGGTCTGTTCGAGGTAGCAGGGGGTTGTTTCCCATGCTGTCAACGCTAGCACCCCCCTGCTGGCTATGTAAACAATACACGGCGTGGCACATCTAACCTGGGTGTGCACTCAACCGCCCAGGCTAGCTTTGTCGACTAGCTACCATCTGCAAACGTTAGCTTCTTTTTCCCCTTCATGTCAGCCTGTTTTTCTGCCTTGTCTGGTGATTGAATTAAACCCCTTCTTTTCTCGTGCTGCAGAATAATATGCTAGCATGTTGTTCCAGCAGGCGAGAGTGGGAGGACTGCGTGGTTGCAACCTGATGTGGGCCTACAGTCAGACTGCTCTGGCTGCAACAATGGCTCATAAACTGGGGGAGCCTAGAGATGTGTTTATGGAGATTTAAGCAGTATATGTTTGTGCTCACTTGCTTGTGTGTTGGGCATTTGTTCGCAACTTTAGGGTTTAAACGCATAACCAGGTGGATTAGCTGAGAAATGTATACAAAAACAAATATGGCCGACTGAAATTAAGCTATATTTGAGGTCCACCGAATAGTTTGTGTAGTTTTGGTTATGCTGGTTTGTGTCCTTCAGTTTACTCTAAAATAAACTAGCCTATGCCTTTTTTTTTAAGCACAGTTAAGACACTTCTTCCTAATATTCAGACTCCAGCCACGGTCTCCTTCTTGGATGAATTTTACTCCACGGTCCACTGAGTGCTGCTCACGTCGGGCCTGTTGCTGCTGCAGCATTTCTCACCACACTTTTTCCTTTCACTGAACTTCCTCTAAATATGGTTGTGTAAGGTACCCTGTGATCGAAAAGCCTTTTTGGTGACGTTTTGTGTCTTACCTTCTTCGTGTCAATGACCGAGCGGCCAGGTATAGGATCAGGAGGAAGTTGCAGGTATTTTTAGTTCATTTGCTGATTGTGTTGTGGCACATTAAGTATTTAATACATTAAACAACTTGAACATTTTTACTTCACATAATGAATCTATATAATGAACGACTTCTACTTGCTTCAAGCAGTGACAAAAACTATATATCTTTTCGGCAATATTGGGATGTTTGTAAGAGGACTTGTGTATACATTAACAAACTGGGATTTTTTTTAACCAAAAACAACAGCACAAGTCAATAATGATGCACCGTGTGTCATTATTGCCTTGACGAAATGTCTGCTTTCAAAGAACACGCCGGAGTCGCTGGTAGCAAGTAGCAGAAAGCAGCACATTGACTCGCAGCCTTTTGACTTGTGTGGTTTTGCGTGTAGCGAGATAATGAGCCGCAGGGGGAAGTTGGGTTTCCATATTTGGGCGATCTTTTGGCTTCCTCCTATAAAAAAAAATACGGGCAGAGAAACATCCAGCAAGTTTCTTGGGGGATTGATTGCAAACATATTATTGAGATCTGCCATTACTTTATTTTTTTTGTCTTGCTTTGTACGGATTTCTAACAGTGTTGCCACTTTCGATTCCTAACAAAGCTATCTGCAGTTCCGGGTGCTGTAAAGGCCTTATCTCATTTTGACCTTTTATTAGCTTTAGCTTACTAAGATAGGAAGCCTTGCGGATGAAACCTTTTTATGCGTTTATGGGGGTGGTGTGCAAGTGCTACAGCAGGAGAAAATAAAGTAAACTTTAGAAACAAATGCTTTGTTGGTGCTGTTTACTGTAGCAAGAAGGTTTCCTGGTGAGCTTGTCAATCATTGCTGTTGTGGTTTCTCAAATATGTAATACATAACTTTCTTTCGGTATGTTATGCTCAGCCTATTGTTATCACTAAGGGTTACAAGATATAGGAAAGAAACTATATTGTTCCTTCTATAATGCCTTACTCTGTGCTGGAGGTCAAGTATGTTTTTTAAGGTTGTTATTCAGTTTTTGAGATGTAGAATAATGTGAGGAAATAGAAAAATATGGAAAATGTTTTTGCATGTTTTTAGTTTTGAAACTAACACAAATAAAGACTTGCAAAGTTTTCAAATGTGTGCCCCAGTGTATTTGTTGCAGATTCACAGATCAATCAGTGCATGCCTAGTATTCAGTATAGATAATACAGATAATCCAGTCCAGATTGCATATGTGTTGCCGATTGTAGTTGATCAAGATGTTTTTCCTCTGATCTGTTTTGATTTATAAGGCTGGCTGTTAATAAAATGACACTAAACTGATTAGATTAGCTTTTATAGCTAACACGCCCGATCGCATCTCCAATAAAGGATTCAGTTCTCATCAGGTTTCTGGATATTTCGCTTGATTACAGAAGAAAAAAAAACAATGGTTGTAATGTGTTGTTCTCAAACTGTAAATTCAGTTGTGAAACTAGATTGTGGCTAAGACTGCTGCTAAGTTTGTTTTTATGAGGAGGCGGGCGTCCTGGGGGCTCTTTTTGTTTTGCTTGTCAACTTCCTCTTCATGTACTTAAAAACTCTTGTCATGACTTGCACAAGTTTGAGGCTCACATCACGGCCCCCACCACCTTGACCGCAGTTAAAGCTGCACACACATCTTTTTACAATTTTTTCTCCATTCTACATGATTTGCAATCTTCCCCTGCTTTCTGTTTTCCCCCCCACTCTGTGCCTGCTGCCTGTCTGATCATATTCTTTTTTTATTTTTGGCCTATGTCTATTTTCATGCTTTTGGTTGCAGTGTTTAAGGTTTCTTTTTCTTGACAGAAAATAACTACAAAACTTGTACTCTCTGACTGTTTCACTGGAAATTAAAGAACAAAACCACCACTTTTTAGGCAGACATATGTTTCAAAACTACATGCGGTATGTCTGTGAAGAAGCTAAATGTAGGCTAGTTATTTTAGCAGATACACCGACCAATTAGCTACTGTTAGCTTAGATGAGTTGGTTACTTTCAGGAGACTATAAAAAGCAGAACGGCAAAAGCTCTAACCTAAATATTACTACTACTATTTTAATTAATGTTGCATCTAAGGCTGCTACTAAGGATTATTTTCATAATCTATTCATCTGTTGATTATTTTTACGATTAATTGAATAATCGCTTTTTATTATTGTTTTTATTTTGCCCTTACTTTCCCATATAAGCTATTAACAATGTATATTCATTAGGAAATGGAAAACACAAGAAAATTGTGCCGCTCACTGCAATTTATTTAACTTTGATTAAAGGAGCAAAGGATCTCAACAGTTTAAAATATTTGTCCATTTTTAGACATAAAATACCTAAATGAGGTAGAATTCCATAAAACTTATTGAGTGTTCAGCATATTAACAAAAAACTCATTGTGCTGTACGTTTAATTTCATGTTATTTTATCTTTATTCTGAATGTTCAGCAGGAAGCTGACTTAGTTGGACGTTGTTTTTACAAATATATGAACTTGTGTCTCTACCAGCATGTTTAGAGCAGAGTTAGTAAGTGGTTTACATTGTTGGGGTTGAGCATCTTGTTCCGCATGTGTTCGTTTATTGTTGCTTGTTTTTGTTCTGCTGAAGAAAAACGAAATGACAAAATAAATCCAGGTGAAAAGTAACAGCGCTACGGACACACCTGCAAAATTATATCAATATGGACTTAATTCATTAACAGTATCTGTGAGTTTACGGCGCTGGTTCTTCCTCTCCCTCTTCAACTCCGACATGTTTTCGTCTCAGATGTTCACTTAGAAATGTGTTTATTCCACCTGAGCCATGTGTTAGCAAAACAAGGCTAAAGATTGGCTGATTTCTTCTTGCACTGCTCCACTGGTAGCTCATTACTGCCACATATTGACCCACAATATAACAGATTATTTACAAAATAGGCAGTTTATGGTAAAACATGATTATAAAGCAACTAATCGATGACTAAATTAGTTGTCAACTACTTTAATAATCGATTTCAATCGATTAGTTTCAGCTCTAGTTGCATCATTTTACAGCAAATCCTTGTAAGAGCACAAACAGCAGGATCCCACGCTCTCTGGAAAAGGTTTGGGAAGTATGGAACGTGAAATGTTGTTTTCCCAGACTTAGTTTCCTTGTATCAGTTTAAAAGTTGTAACCACGCTTTTTACCAATACGATACTGATATTGTAGTCTTTAATATTGACCCGATACGATTCTGGCATGAATCATGGAAAAGTACATATAACTCTTGTAATGTAAAATGTTAGAAATGGCTTAATTAAAAGGTATTATATAAAAAGATTTCAAATCCAATTTATGATTGCTATTTAAAAAAAATCATGTTTTCTTTTTTAAATAATTAACTGCATATAAAGAAAAAAAGAGTTGTTTCTTGCTCAGTCCTTCTGTTAGTGGACCTTAATTCAACGCTGATGTTTTCTATTTGCGCTCAGACGTTAGCCAACAACTAAGCTCAGCATGTTGGAATTGCCGATTTTTACAGTTTTTTAAACTTCAATAAAATGTGAACCTCCTATATATTTTACTTATGCCTCCGTTAGGATGTTAAGATGAAGAAAACCTCTGACTCGTCTTCGCCTGTTTGATATTGGATTCTTTATTAAAGCATTTTAAAGAGGGTGCATCGCACCATTAAAGCGCTTGCTCTGTGATATCTTAATGAACATCCTGTGTTTATGTGCAATAAAACCATGGAGGAAAGCCGGCAACTATGAAGAGAAAAGGAAGGAGAAATCTCATCCCCAGGCTACATTTACGATTCTGGTCCCATTCATCCAGGATGAGGTCTGTGAGTGCGGACGCCGTCCGGGACTAATGGGTATTGATCTCTAGATGGAGACTGATTGAGCACCTTCGATTGAAGGTTTCCTCCAGGCTCAAAGCTGCCGAGTCAGTCAAACGGCCGAGGCTGGAGCCCAATGCGGAGCAGAACAGATTTCTGTTATTGTTGTCACTTTCGGATGGAAGGGTAACCGTGATAGTCACATTGTGTTCTGCAAATTTTGCGCCTAATTTCTTCTTGGCAGATTTGTTACAACACGAGCGGATTTTTGTTTCACATAAACTTGGATTATTTTATTTATTTATTTTTTGCCGCATCTTTCTGCTTACCTTTTTCTCAGCGCAGATAACATTTCTAAGCAGGACACCAAGACATCCCTCTCTCCAGTTCCTTATAGCGAATCTCTAGGCATTCCTAAAGGGGAAGGAATATATTTTTCCTGCAGCGGACGTGCTGATCCCGGTGGGATTTACCCGGATAACCTCACAGCGGCTGATTTCCACTAGGGCCACTAGTCAATTACCCCTTTCAATTACTTGTAGCCAACAGAGGAAGCACTTTTTGGAGACTTTTACAAGGATGATAGTTTTTGTAGCCATGATCGGCGTGTCCTATTCACAGGGGAAGCAGTAAATCAAAAACTAAAGATGAAGTTCTTGGTTTACCACAACAGGCAGGAATCAGTTCCTCCTTAGAGCATGTAAAGCTTCGGTGCTTCTGACTCTTATCTTAATGACATTCCCAACATTTATTGAAGCAAATGAAAAAGCCATAAGTTAAACCCAAAAGTTTTTTTTTTTTTCTTTAATTGATTAAAGACGACCGCCTAAGTAAATTATGAACGCTGTATAAACACGCATGTCGTTAGGTAGTTCAATATTCCCTGTTTTCTTTGTTTTTTGTTGTTGTTGTTGTTTTTATTGTAACACGGATCCAGCTGAAAATCTCTTGCTGTGACAAGCACGAATGAGAAGCATCCGTGGAAAGAAGCTGGAGCAAATTGTCCACACATTCTTCTGAACATCCTCCCCGCTCGACTGTGAAAATGGCTTACAGAACAGGACATTTAACCCCAAGCCTTTAAACAGCTACTTTGTAAATGTATTAAAAATGGCACTGCTAGGTAATACTTCTGCATCATTTTTTAGTGTTTAGTTTGTTTTTTTAGCAGTAAGTCTTGGAAAGATTTATTTTCCTGATAAAGCGTTGTTACCATGTTTGTACATCAATTATAAACTTGTAGTCTTTAGTACCAGAAATGAAAACAAAAAAACTTCCCGTATAATGGAAACAAGAAGGCAAAACAGAGGCTATTATTGATGTTGAAACCGTTAAAGTTGTGTTTGCCAGAATTAAGAACAGACAGCTTAATTGTGAACTGTCATCTTTGTTCAAAATTTTGTGCCCTTAAATCATTTTATGCGCTTTTTAAATATTCATGTAAAGCGCTTTGAACTCTCTTGTACATGAAACGCGCTATGCTATAAATTTGCTTTGGCTTTTAGTGAAATGCAAACAAAATTCATTGGAAATCTCTCTGTAAGTTTAGTGTCTGTAATGTTTATTTGAGCAAATCTGTGGCTCCGAAGGAAATCTTCCTCACGTCATGCTGTTCACCGAACAATTCTAGATTCTCACACTTCCTCCCCCCCATAACAACACATTGTCAGTACGTGAGAGCTGCTGCTTTATGGGCCAAAATAACATCAGCTTTATGTTGTCGGTTCTGGCTTTGGCGGGTTATGTGCGGTCATTGGTCCTTAGAGAGGCTCAAGCGTTTTTCTTAATATACTACAGTTTCAAATAAGGTTGTCGCTTAAAACCATTTAACTGTTTTACTTTAATCTTCATCGCGACGATTATATCTACAGCCACAGAAATAAAAGTAATTGCCGTTATAATGATGTTGGGTGTATGTTTTTTTATGACTCTTTTCCACACTATTTAACACATTTCACTGATTTCCACCGCTGGCCCATAAGAGGAACGTGCTCCGGCGTTCTACATACAGTCAAAGTGCTGACGAGAACCCCCTCGCTTTGAGCGCCTTTAGTATTATGACTGGCGTTTCTTTAAATTTCCTGCATGGACCGCTGCCGAGGCGTATCTGAGCCCAGGGAAGGCTGCATGACATACAGGGG
The DNA here is from genome assembly GCA_032876305.1 of Orestias chungarensis. Lineage (NCBI taxonomy): Eukaryota > Metazoa > Chordata > Actinopteri > Cyprinodontiformes > Cyprinodontidae > Orestias > Orestias chungarensis. Next base: position 4,943,645 of record JAVLVB010001216.1, on the reverse strand, counting down.
GGAGCACAGCCCATGCAGTCTCTCTTTAACAATGTAAAGGGTGGAAAACCTCATTTGATAGAGAAACCCGGTGTTGCTTAACTGCACTTTCTTTTTCACCTTTTTATTTCCTCCAACACATGTAATAAGTGTGTGTTATGTTAACTTAGTACTTGCTCCTTATATTTTTCATATCCATATGTGACATGTTTGTTGTGCACCAACTACGCCATCGTAGTTTCGTATTTGCCATAAAGCTTGTTGTGGTTAGTTTAAAAACACAGTTTCAGCAGTGGCTGAAAAAACAATAACCAGCACAGCTTTCTAGAGTCAGAGACAAAAAGAAAAGCTTAACGTCTAAAGTTTTATTCCCTCTAGCTTTTACCCACTGTGGAAATCACTAGACGCTGCATTTACAGCCTAGCTTTACATAGAGGAAGGTAGTGAAGCCGTCCTGTAAACCGATGATCAGCTCCGTTTTGGATTCAGCCCGTAGCCTCTATGATGTCAGCTCCAACTTGTCCGTGCGTCGCTGTAATCCAATCCCTGAACCGGATTTAAAGAGAACCAGAAGGAACAATGCTCACTTCTCACGCCGAGAGGAATTTCTCCAGCGGTTTCAGATTTTCTCTGGAATCCCACGAATGCGGCCGGACAGATAAAAGAAGCCAGGGGATGAAACTTTTCAGCTGACGCGCTTCCCCGCGAAAGTCAGAACGTTTGTAATCTCGATCCTTTCAGAGATTGAGTGCGGGGAGAGCAGAGTGCAGCTGTTTGGAAGCAGGCAGGTTTCCGCCCAGGCGCCGTCTGTGCGTGTGATGTTGTCGGCTCTGGAAGGTTGGAGGTGAGAGATCATTGGGTTATTCATGTTGACCTAATCCAATCTGGACCTAATTGTTGGGGATTGCTCCCTATTTAGGTTTGAGCCTACTAATTCTGAGAACTACAAAGAAAGGTAAAATCCTGAATGCAAAACGGTTTGTTCCTTGGAAACGTTGCACATCCCAAGTAGGGAAGTATTTGATTCCTTGTAGATTCCCAGACCAGTGTCACCATAGCAACAGGAGCAACAGTGTGTGTGAGTGACACATGTTGTCTCTTCAGGTTTATCCTCAAAATAGCCCTGAAAAAGGACCTGTGTCATGACTGAGCGCTTCGCTGCTCTCACAGATCGACTCAAAAACGCAGATGCTGCCACCCAGCTGCAGAGGGGATAACACCAGATTTTTGTGTTACACCTGGAGGCTGTACATGGTTTATATGCACTCATCACAACCAACGCAGCCCGTGCCCTGGAGCTCTTGGTTAGAATGCCTGCAAAGCCTGATTTGTTTATTTACAAAATAAGTTTTAAGGTGAATTAAAACTTGAGAAGAAGTCAAATAGATATTCAGCTGGTGGCTGGAATCAACTTTATAGGTATGGGAATCTAAAAATCGAGTTTCTTTTTCTGATAAGCCAAAACAAAATTGGCTGACCTACCAAGCTGAGCTGACAACACTCCTTTGTGTTGAAGTTGTCACTGAGGGATGAAGTCTCTGAAAAGGTCAAGAGTTATTTAAGGCGCCTTTGTTTTCCTAGCCGTTGGCGCTATTCATTCTTTATATCTAACTTACCCCCATTCTTATCGTCGTTTGCCCAACTTCCAAAATGTCGTGGCATCCCATAAGTTTTTTTTATTTCGCTACAGAAAACACTTTTTTTAGAAGAGGTCTCCCGATCCAGACGAGTTTGTAAACTCCAAGGGAATAGGCATGCATGCCACCGCTTACGCTTAGTAATGGCGACAGCTAAGACGTGATGTTAAAGGCAACCCATATCCCTTTTCCACCCAGGGCTGGTTTCGTGCTGGCGCTAGAGCAAGTTCATGGCTGGTTCCAAGAGCAAACCGACAAAGAACCGTTTGTTTGTCCACACAATCGTGCTGGCCGGAAAGCTACGTCCTTACGTCGCTCCATGCGTATGCGTACATCACCACTAGCGCCAAATCCAACCGCCACAAGACCACAACAACACTTTTTAAGCTTGTTAATAATTTGCTCACCACTGCGCTCGGTACCTCCCGCAGCAATCTGGATATATTGGAACACCGGTTTGGTCCTTGAAGCCCCTTCAAGTTTTTTTGAGGACCACACAAAGCCCTTTTCCACCAAACTGGTTGCAGTGCTGGTTCGGTGCTAGATCCAGAGTTAGCACCGGTTCTTCGTGTTTCCACTGACCAAACTGGTGCTTAGCTGGCCCCAACTCTTTCTGGGGTCAGAGGAAAGAACAGATTCGACGCGATGACGTCAGCTACAGGGGGCATGGCTACTATTAGCCGTTAAACAGGAAAAGACCAGCAGTTTTTAACAACACTGGAGTTGTTGTGCGACAAAAGAACCAAAATGGACCTGAAGTCAAAGCAGCAGTGGTAGCAGAGACAAACTTCCTGCTCGCAGTGTGGTCCTCCACCGAAATGCTTCAAGGACCAAACCGGTGTTCCAATACATCCAACGAGAGATGGCTGCTGGAGGGTCTGAGCGCAGTGGTGAGCAAATTATTAACTATCTTAAAAAGTGTTTTTGTGGTCTTGTGGCGGTTGGATTTGGCGCTAAATCTACTGTGTAATGGTGCGGACGCATACGCATGGAGCGACGTAATCAAGTAGCTTTCCGGCCAGCACCAGTGTGTGGAAAAACAAATGGTTCTTTGTGGGTTCGTGCTTGGAACCAGCCGTGAACCGACTCTGGCACCAGCACGGAACCAGCCCTTGGTGGAAAAGGGGTAACTGTGAGCAGGAAGTTTGTCTCCTCCACTGACCACCGCTGCTTTGACTTCAGGTCCATTTTGTTTCTTTTGTCGCACAAGCAACTCCAATGTTGTTTATAAATTGCCGCTCTTTACCTGTTTACTGGCTAATAGTTTTTACATAGCCCCGCCCCCAGTCCCTGATGTCATCACATCGAACCGGTTCTTTCCTTTGACCCCAGAAAGAGTTGGGGCCAGCTAAGCACCAGTTAGGAACCAGTTTGGTGGAAAAGGGGCCCTAGAAATCACCTCTAACATTCATTTAGCCTTAGCTTAAAGGCTAAACCTATAGAAATAAACGTTGCTATATCTTACAGCTCTGTGATGTCAGTCCTGCTCCTGCTATTAATAATTAATGGACGATTTTGTTGGTAAGGCTATAAATAAATATTCGTAATGGTTGACGATAGTTTTTGAAATCGGCAGGTCAGAGTATTGGAGAAACTAGTTTGTAAACAACTTGCTAAATATCGGCTGCGATCTATAAAAATCATCCTGCATGTAAGAGTCTCCATGTTTAATTTAGTGAGTTTGATATTCACTTCCGGAGTGACTGAAACACATGTGTGGTCCATACTGGCACCAGCACGCCAACCTCTCGCCTCTCTGCGCGTGTTTATAAAAAGGATCCTGTCCCACTTTTTCAACCCCCCCTCCCGTGCCTCTCGTCTTGCCGTGCTCCGGTTTCCTTAATTTCTCCGCCGTGACGGCTAATTGGTTGCGAGCTCTGGGCAAGGTTTACCGCCTCGTTGCCGTTCCGTTAACATCAAACTGGAACCTGAGAGGGGAAAGAGTGCTGGGATTAAAGGGAAACATGGAGAAAAGATGGAAAAGAGGGAGAAGACACGAGGTATGTTTGGGGGTGGGGGTTACAAGCTACCCCTTTGAGATCACATTTGCAGAGGAGTCTCTTTCTTTGCATATTGCTCTCTGAAAAGCAGAAATACAACCCAGAGAGTGTTGGAATGATTATTAAGTTGAGTTTGTCTGTTTAATACACGGGAGGGAAAAAATGTGTGAAATTGAAAGACTTTGAGACAATCAGTTACTGCAGAGATGATAAATAGAGGAATTGTCGTACCGGCCTGTGTAAACGGTTTGTGTTTCTCAGTGAATAGCATCACTCTTGCTGTACATTTATCTCTCAGTTGATCGGAATCAGCGTGAAAGGTTTGACGAACGGGTCTCCGCTGCTATTTTTAGAAAGCAAAGCAGGACAAGTCCTGAAAGACCATTGTACTCGTTTTTCTTTGGGTCTCTCTTGTGCGCTCAAAACTGCTTTCTCACTGTTGCCCTCCCTATCACTCACGATTCCTTATTCTTATTCTAACAACAGTGTTCACCTCTTGTTTTTTTGTTTTTTTCCATCTCCCAAGCAAAGGAGTTAGAACCTCCTAGAAAAGGATCTGCCTTCAGGAGCTTGTATAAAATCTCAGCTGCGGGAGTTTCTTGAGGTCCTGGTTCTGAGCTGAGGTTCTTCATCTTGGCCACCCATCAGAGGCATTCTTACCCCTGGGATCCATTTCGAGGGCCCACGGCATGATTGCATTGACAGTTTTCCAATTTAGAGTTTCCGTACCCAAGACACTAAAGCCTGATTTTCAAAGACTTTTAACAGAACTGTTGCAATTTATCAAACCAATGTGAGGAATGAAGACTCGACCTTGTTGTTGGATTATGTGTATTACAAACTAAGGAGGTAGGAAGATCCACAAAGATTTACTCATGATTAGCTGAAGTTCTGATATCCAACAACAGAAAACACAACCAGGGCTTATTCTGATGTACAAATACAACCTAAAATTGGAACCTCGTGAGTAAAGAGATCTGATATGAACTTTCTGCAACAGAATGAAGACACTGGCGAGACTGGTCTGTTCTTAAGCGCGATCGCGTTGAGCTGATACGCGGTCGCGGGGTTTTCTCGTCCGCATACACCACGGACGGTTCACGGCACGCACCGTCGTACGGGGGTACTTCTGTGTTTTGGCTCAACAGATGCTGCAGATGTTTAGCGAGATGCACTTGATTGACTTTCTTGTTTTTGCACAGCCTCGGACGGTAGCTCCTCTAAACGATCTGAACTTCCAGCCATGCTGAAAACTGATTTCGACAGTTCAGCCCGACATGCTGGCTCTTCACACTAAGCCTTTTTTTCATTTGTGGGTCCCTGATTTTGGATTTGAACTTGATAATGTTTTAAATTATCATGTTGTCAGTTGATGTTAGGCTTTTTTTTAACATATCGGTATTGGTTAGTTAAATGAAACATAGTCTAGGTTTACAGCCGATGTTTATTTTCTTCTTGTTTCTATTTCTGTATGACTTCGGTAATTGTTTGGTTATAAGGCAAAGCTGCAATTTGGGCTGCAACTAACGATTATTTTCAGAATCGATTAATCGCTTTTTAGCATTTACTTTCCCATATAAGGTATTAAAAAGGAATTATCATTAAGAATAAGGAATAGATAAGAGAATTGTGCCGTCCACTGCAATTAATTTAACTTTGTTTAAAGAAACAAACAAACTCAACAGTGTAAAATATTTGAAGAGTTTTAGGCAAAAGTACGAAAATAAGGTTGAATTTATTGAGTGTTCAGAATATTAACAATAATCTGACACCTTATTATGCTCTACATTTAAATTCATATTTTATTCTTGTTTATTCTGAATGTTCAGCAGGAGTCTGAGTTAGTTGGACATTATTTTTACAAATGTATGATCTGCTGTCTCTGTCAGCATGTTTAGAACGTGGAGTAGAGTTTTTTTGAGTTTTTGAGTGGTAGACATTACCTTGGGTGAGCGTCTTGTTCCACATGTATTTGCCTATTGTTGCTTGTTTTTTTTTCTGCACACCTGCAAATCTAAATTAATATTAACGGAATACATTAACGGTATTTATTTTCTTATTAGCTAGCGGTTATTTTACAAGGCTGGCTCTTCCTCTCCCATGTCAACTCCCAAAAGGCTTTTCTCTCAGACGTTCACTTAAAGAAGACTTTCGTACATTCGTTGCGCTCCGCCATCTTGCTCAAGGCAAATGTGTTCATACTTAGCCATGAGCTAGCAACACAAGGCTAACGATTGGCTGATTTCTTCTTCTACTGCTTCACCAGTAGATCACAGCGTTAAGTAGCTCATTGCTGCCACCTGTTGGTCGCAGGTATAAAGGATTGTGTTAAAAAATAGACCAGCTGACTATAAAGCAACTAATCGATGACTAAATTAGTTTTCAACTATTATAATAATCTATTTTAATCGATCAGTTTTTTCAGCTCTAGCTGCAATATTAACAACAATGATAAATGATAAAATAGCCACAATTTTGACAAATGTTTTATTATCCTTAATTCTCTGTATATTCCTACTAAAATACAAATGTGCTGGTAACAACTTAGAGAAAATCGCGTTAAAACAATTAGCTAAAAATTGTTTGCCAGAAAACGTAGAGCCAACCACTTTATCATTCATGCTTGGGATGTCTTTCTGTTGTCAGTAATTTAGATGTTAATGCAAAACTGTTGGAGTCTTGAGTGTTCAGTTCTTGGGTGATTTTACTTTGATGTTTTGGGGTCATTGTCGTGTTACAAGGTTTTGTTCTTCATCTTACATGTGGACTACTTGAATTATAAGACAGCTAAATTGTCAAGAATCAAGAATCAGTTTATTTATATAGCGCCAATTTACAACAGGTGTCGTCTCAAGGCACTTTACAAAAAATCAATTAAAATCAAGGATACATTCTAACAAATCAATTTGAAAAAGTTTCCAATCTAAGGAACCCCAGCAGATTGCATCGAGTCATTGACTTGCAGCATTCACTCCTCTGGGATCAGCCGGCAGAAATAATGGCTTGTGTTGTCGTTGACTTTACAGCAATCCCTCATACTGAGCATGCATGTAGCGACAGTGGAGAGGAAAAACTCCCCAAACTATGACGCTTCCACCTCTATGCTTCACAGTTGGCAATGTAGTTCAGGGGAATCAGATTATCAGCTAAATAACACAACTTTAGACCTGGATTTTAGATTAGAAGCCTATCTCAGGAGAGATAATCTCATCGTCTCATCTAGATATGTAAAATCACATGTGTGACGTTTTACCCACTTGTAAAATTAGGTTGTGATATATGCCTCACCATAAAACATCCCTCATGAACGATGTGGAAGTCATCAACCGTGCCGTCCTTGAGTTTGGCATCTTTTGTCCCCTCCCCTGCAGCTGTACCCTCAAAGTCAACAGCTGATTACTCACTGTTTTTACCTCCCACCCCACCAGGTCCGTGAGCATGAGCCATTCGATTGGCATTTTCAAAAGAAAGGAGGTCTTTGCTCTCTTTCCGGGTGAGTCAACCTATGAGTGGGCCTGCCGAGAAGGGGAAGTGCAGGGGGCCCGTGGAAAGGGTGGTCTCGGGATGATGCGGGCGCACAGACGGGAACGGTGTGTGTTCGGAGGGGAGGAGCTCGTTTCAGGCTGCAATCGGCGTTTATCTGGGCTCAGGTCTTGGTGGGTTCACTGCTGGAGAGTAAAGAGGCAATTGGATGTTTCACAGGATGGCGCCTGTTGCATTTATCTCCCTAAACGCCCGTTTGAAATATCTGTGGGAACTGTTTGGCTTTATTAGAACGGCTCGAAATAAGTGTCAGCGGTCTGCTCACGTTGTGTGTGTAGCCTAGCAGGCTGGGTGTCAGAGCGTATCGGACTTCTATAACGGGCCCGGCCGAGAAGAAAAAAGCCTCCAAGTCTCTTTAAGCACATACGTGTTATGCATAGTTTTCCTTTTGTCCATGTTTGACCTCCTGCCCCATGACAAGTCCTGCAGTTTAGACCGTGGCCAACCTCTAAATGCAGTCTGGCGTTACGTGGTTTCACACAGAGCCGTGAGTGCTCTTCTTCGGCATTGCAAGTATGCAAAGTATGCAGGTCTGTCTCATGCCTGCATTTGTCTCTCACTCTCTGCACCTCTATCCTTCTCATTGTCTTTGACGTTTATCTAGTTAGCCTGAGCTAGCCTTCTGTTTTCAATGTAAAACTTTGGTATCAGTTGTTGCTGCGATCCCGTACGCTTAAATATTGTTTTCTGTTCTTCTTTGTTCTATATTAGTTAATTTGGAATTGCACAAGACAAAAAGAGACATGTGTGTGCGCTGCAGACGCACTTGCTCTAACCTGCTGCCATTGTCCCCGAAGCTCTGGGCTGGTGGCAAAGGTTCTTTAAAGCAAATGTAAAAAAATCTTGCTACTTGTTGGTCAGATTTGAATGTTCCTGAAATTACATTATTTGTTCAATTTATTTGAAAGGATGGTCATGATGCTGATCATTTAAAACAAAAAAGTCACGTAAACTGCGATCAAAACACATGCTTCAAATCACTGATCGTGTTAGTGATTAGGAGGACGCTGGTAGATCGCCCTGCCGATTGATCGGCCTCTATATCCTTTATTTTAGGTGGTCAGGGTCGATTGTCTGATCTGCTAGAAAACGAATCGGTTCAGCCCTACTTTCTGACCGCAGAACAACAACAATGTTAGGTAACATGAAAGCATAAAAGACAAACACCTTGATATCTAAGCCCAACTTTTTCATATCCAGGTGTATGTTGGTGTTTAATAATCCTGGTGCTCGACACGGCTAAGCCTCGCTAGCTCCGCCCCTTTTTCCTGACCCAACAAACAGGAAGGAGTTAGCCTTAGTCAGAGCAGAGGGAGCGAGTGTCCCACAGTCAGTCGGCGCCAACGTTTGTCTTGTTTACATGCTGCCAGCACATGACGCCGAGTTTGTTCTCTCCTTAGTCCCACCACCAGCAGCCCTCCTCACCGGAGCCGCAGGCTTCATCAATGAGTCGATTGTGGAGCCGCCCGAGTCTCTCCCAGACCTCAGTCATGAGTTGCAGGGTGACGGGGAGATGAGTCGAGTGTAATCTGCTGCACACCGACCCATCAAACTCAATGCACTTTGAACTGTTTCAGTCTACATTACTTGATAGGATAATGTAAACGGGGCTTTGTTTTCCATCTTAGATGATAGAAGGTTGATATTTAGTTGAAAATCAGTCTCCTAATGCGGCATATCACACTAAAACTATAGATAGGCTTACCTTTGCCTAGGAGGGAACTAAATCCTGTTTTCATACACAAACTTGCCGGGGGAACGCTTACTGGAATCCCTGCTCTCAGTATTTTTTTGTTTTTTACCTCTAGGAGAGAGCTCTGTAATCTATAACATTATGTCATAGTAATAAAGGTGGGCTTTATATTGTTTAAAAAAGTAAACCCTCTGTGTTTATTTTTATTGTTTCCACTGTTGGTTTTGTAAAATCCCCTTTAATTGCTGTGTTTGAGAATATGGTATTTTATGGAAGTAAAAACAAATTATGTGGAGCTGCATTTATTTCCAGACTTACAACTCATCTTTCTGTCTTCCCTTGCTTCTGCCTTTACTTCCTCGTTTTCAACCTTGTATCCACTTTTCTGTGTGATCCAATTACGCAGCAGATCTCCGATCATCCGTGATCGTGCTTCACCTTAGCCGCATCACATTAGCCGTGCATCACATTAGCCGTGCGCCGGCTCTTTGTTTTGAAATGCCAGAGCAATTATTGGGTGGATTGTTTTCTCCTTTTAATGAATTTACCGTTTAGCGTGTTTCACAACATCTGGGCTGCACCTTTGGTCATGGCATTTCAGTCAGCTATTGCGGGGAAACAAATGTTGTAAGCATTAAAATGCAGTGTCGTTGACGCGCTAATTCATCATCTGTCAACGATAATTTAACCTATTAAACCAGTTCTGTTTACTTATAGCTTCTTTTTCTTTTCTTTTCTTTTTGCAGATGGATCCATCCCGAAAGAGCCAAAAGGAGATGTGTCGAGCCAGATAGCAGGTAACAGGAACACACACACCCACACACAGTGTTTCCCCCTTTTCTTGCCTGGGAGTTTGTTATTGATGGTGAAAGTAAAACAGTGGTAATAAGTCATGTTGTAACCCGGTGTCCATTTAATACGCTTTAGTGTATTAAATGCACACATTAAATGTGTATTCTTTTAGTGTAATCTGCCGTTATTCTCCTTACTGCCAGTGTGGCCTTTTCTGACAAACCGATCGATCTTTTGCATCATTGTGCCGACATTTTTAACTTGTTAGGACACTTTTTTTTGTCTTTTCAAAAGTAAAAAAAAAAGCTGAAAAAAATGACACTAATAAAAAGTATAAGCCGTGTTGCTCCGTTTTAAATTATATTGTTAAAAAAATAAAGCTCAAAACCGAGATCGAAAGGAGGGCAGTGAGTTGGCAGGTTGCTCCAAAGCCTCGGGGACCTCAGGGAGACCGCCTCAGTCCACACAGAAGGAAATGGACCGCATGAAAGCCGTTATTTTGTATTCACAAAGCTGGGGTTAGTCATTTAACGAGAGTTACCACTAGTAAAGTTTTAGATCTGTATTTGATCATCTTTTACAAAATGTTTCACATAGAAGAAAAACCTAAAAATAGCACCCCCAAAAAAAAGAGGTTTCTTGGATATTAATCAAAACTTATGTTATTTTTATGTAACATCTGTGGCTTAAAATAAGATGTATTAGCTGGAATTGTGCACAAAAATGTTTCTTTTGTATAAAAAGTTTGCAGACCCCCGCGTTACAAAAGCGACGAATTTTGATCACATAAAAACCTTACAGAATACAGTAAAGTTTGCCATTGCGCTGAGTCAATGTTGGGACGTTTAAGGGGATATGAGTACTCCTGTAAGCGCTGTATGTGACGCTGGTGAAGCCTTGTGGCAGTGATAGATGTCGGGGGTCATAAATGTCTGGCAGACTTTACTAACTGGACAGGAAGCACAAAAAAAAAAAACTACTGTCGGTTATAAAATATGGATTATAGACATAAACTTAACTAGTGTGTGCAGGATCGCTGTTTCACCTCCAGATGGCGCTTTTTTAGCAGATTGAAAACCAAGAAGATTTGCATCAGGTAGCTTCTAACATCAAGGTAGTCTTGTTTTTTTGGTGAACCCCCGAGGGAATCAAGTAGTGAAATTTAAACGAGTGTTTGGGAAAATGAACTCCTGGCACCGATAACACGAGGTCTTTCTCTTCGGCCTCTTTTTCCACAGTTTCCCCTCCTCTTGCCCCTCGACACGCTCTCCTGCTGTGTGCCTGGGTCGCTGGGGTAACCCTGGCCTCTTTCTCGCTCGGTTAGACTACCCTGCTATTAGAGGTCTGGAGAGATGGAGAGAACAGAAAGAGTGTGGTGGTGGAAGATGGCGTGTCGTCACTTTTGACTCCTTCCAGGCCAAGAAGTACATTTTTAAGGGACGAGAAGGAGGAAGTATAGACAGAAGAGGGTGTCTTAAAGAGAAACCTCTCATAAACAGCAACCTGTGTTTTCCTTCATCTCATCACATGCCTGAACTGTATACACTTTCAGGCACTCTCTGCTATCTCAGCACACAGTAACCCCTGAAGGAAATCTCTCTATAGAGAAGAAGGCAAGAAGCGATCCGTTATCACCTCAAATCCAGAAAAGCCTCCTAACATCGTAACTCCATGTTCCTTCTTGTTGACTGGTCACTCGCTTGTTAGCTCGCGTACAGTGGGGCAACCGGCAGCCAGCTGGATCCACAGTGAACGCATTGTTACCGAGACACAGCTGTGTTTGAGATCGCACCGGCCAATTAGATTAGCGCGTCTTGCTTCCGTGGAGTTCAGCAACACAACCAGTCAGAGCCTCTTTATTTGGCCAGAAAGGTGGGCCAGTGTCCGTCAGAGGTAGAGTGGACTAATGATAGCTTAGGCTGAGTTAGGAGTGAGTTAGGAGTTTGTACGTTTCTTCACGCAGTGGTTCATTAACAACTAAACTGATTGTCTAAGGTATAACTGGGGCCTATTTTGTTCAAACGTCAAGTGCGAGTCCTGTGTCTTTGCTGGCACTTGCTGCAGACCAACATGTATAGCATGGCGTCGTTTGCCAGGGAGGTACGGTATCTGAATTATTTTAGCCTACCTATACTGCAGATATATGCAAATGATGAACAATTTTACACCCTTAAGACTTATTTATAATTGAAACAAAATGTTTTAGGGGCCTTAAGTCGTGCCTTAAATGTCCGACAGTAAATGTGCACAACAACTATGGAGAGAGGTCAAGATATTTCCTTGACACCCCAAGTTCCAGGACCTTAATTTTTGAAAACCTTCAGAAAACCTAAAACTAATAAAAAGCTAAAGGTAAATACAATGGATATATCCCATGCTGCTGCAATGTGTGTTGTCTCAGGGGGTTAACCATTGTTGGTACAGAGACTGATTCTTTCAGCTTGTATTCTTGTCTATGATGCAAGTACATGAGTTAAGTGTCTTATTCCAGTTGGTTTTGTGTTCATTTAACTATTCTCTGTCCTCACTTGACCGTGTGTTTTTGGATCGTTCTACTTACCCGGTGAGCACCCAGTTTCTGTCTGCTGACCAGTGCTATCGGATTCTTATTTAAAATCTTAATAACCAACTTTTGAAGCCATGAATTCCTGTAGCGTTGCTATTGCCTTTAAAATAGATAAAAATCTTTGATCCCCCAGGATCAGAGATTGTCAACAATGTTAAACTCCGGACAAACTAAACATCCAGGCGTCTGGTTCTTAGGGAGTTTCAAATCCCAGGACAAAAGTTTGATCTTAGTCACAAAATTGCCACTTTTTTTTATTCATTTTAGAGCTTACAATTGTTTCTGATGGCTCGACTTTTTTTACACACTTTTCCGATCCACTCCTTCAGCTAAAAAATAAAAAAATCCCTGCTATTCCCACACGTCCCTCAGCCTGGAATTTCTAGCATGATGTGAACGCGGGAAGTCTGGAGCTATGTGGAGATGCACGCACACACACATCCACGTCCACGGTTCCTCCTGAGTTGCACCAGCTGGTCAACAACCAGATTGAGCGAGTCAGCTGCCTGGGAGCCATTACGAGATCAAGCCTGCGTGTTACTAGCCTTTAATCAAACGAAGAAGACGAGCGAGTACTTCCATTTGTCGGGTTATTTCGCTGCTTATTGCCTCAGCTGAGTAGGTCACCCCGCCCGTCTGTCCCCATCCAGGCAGCTGTTGCACCCCCCCCTCCCCACCTTGCCTGTCTTGTAAACATGGAAGCATGTACACAGCGCCCGCCGCCCTCCCTAAAGCATTTGCTTCAGTCGTGAAGTTGGCTCGTTTGCGTTAATGCTTTTGGTGTTGGTGTGGAACTCTCCGAGGTGCGCCGAGTGTTGACATATTCCCATACAGAAGCGGGACCCCAACACAGCGACACTCGTCGCCCGGAACGACGAGCTGACCGCGTCGTTGACTCCGATCGTTTCGGGGTGGGGAAGACCGGCACGTCTGGCATTTCGCTCTCATCTGTTGCCCTTTCTGAGTTACAGGCAACATTTTTTGGTTTTCACACCCTTCACAAAAGCCCTGTTAGCCGGGAAGCTTCCAGACCTGGTCTTTTAGGTCAAACTAGAGTTCCTAACGTGAAGGCCAGCCTTTTAAAGCAGATTCTTCTTGTGGATTTAAGGCCGGGTGGAGGTTTTTGTTTTCTAAACGACATCATTAAGGTAAAAGCTGATACAGTCGATGATAGCCAGAAAAACGGAAAAGTGTCGATTAGTAATTAAAACGATTCTTGGGAGGGTTGACTTGGGAGTTCAGTGTTTTAATCTTTTCTTTTTTACTTGGGACACTTTCAAACATACAAGAAAAAAAGGCTTCCTTTGTAGAGGGAGTAGTTTTAAACCTAACAGAATATACATGAATTACAAGTTTATGTATCAAAGCAAACGCCTCCACACACCCATCTTTATCTGTTGTTTTAAACTTGTAAAGGTGCGTAAAGGTTGGATGATTTACATGTTAAGTTACTGTTGTTCTTGGCTTTGATTGTGTAATAGTAAAATCTGATTTTTACCTGGTTGTCACTTATCTGGACCAATCAAAGGGAAATGTGTGTTCAGATCTCTGGAAGATTAACTTCAATAGCTGTAAAATAAAAAATCAAGTCTCTTATTAGTTATGTTTAACAATTTTTATTCATTTAGACTTTGAAAAGTGTCTGTTTAACATTTGATGTCTAGCTGTTGGTTTAAATCTATCGGTGAATATCTGCACTCATGGAAACTCTCTCATCCAATCAAATTACTCCGGAGTAATTTGAGAGATTTGTTAAATGATTTTATTAAATAATTATAGATGAAACCAAAACATGTAAACGGTGTTTGATACCAGCTGTGCGACGTGCTTATAGAAAATGTTGTGGAGGTGTTAAGTTACACATTCCAACATCAGGCGCGCTTCAGCTGCCAAACAGATGCTCTCGCATTTAACCCTAGGATGGTTTGACGCGCATAGCCAGTTCACGACTGACTCAGTAACTGTGACCAACCGCGCTCAGATGTTAGTAAGAAGTGTTCTGCGCCGTCATGTTTTTAAACACGCACACATCTCTCATCGTTTTTTAATAAATTGCTCCCAAAAGGCGTTTGGCCCTTTTTAGAAGCAACTTTGCAAAACATATTTTTCGGCTTCTGTAAACTGCTCCTATTAAATCATCTTCCAATCCTATGAACTTTCACAATAAGACAATTTAGAGTACTTTTGCATTCTGATACCGCTAATATACATCCACGAAGCATAAGCTGCCGTCTCAAATGATTAGACTCCAAATAGTTTGAGCTAATTCCCAGATTTAGGTATTAGAATATTTATTACTCTATAGGCTAATGGTAAACTTTACCTTACTGGGATTGTGAACCTTTATTTGGTATATAAGAGTTCCTAACATGAAGTGTATAAGTAATTGTTACATAAAATGATTAATATCTACTTGAATGAAGGATTTCTAAAGCAATATTGAAGTGCGGGTTTAAATGTAGCTTTCCAGGAAAAACTGTGCTGCTTTTTTCCTCATCAACCTGAGGTCTCATGCTATGCTAAGCAGCTTCCCAGGGTTCATAACTGCAGTGCAGGCACGTTATAATTAATTAGGATTACCCCGGGGGCTCGCCTTTCTTAAAGACAGAGGGATTAGCAGCTCACCTTATGCCGCACGGGATGCGCTCAGATGCGGCGTGGAAACGTTTGGTTTCGTGCAGGAAAGTCCAGAAAATGCTCGGTTTTGGTTGTCTGGAATATCTCGCCTCAGGAATCCCAGGATTAGCTTCCATTCCTGCTGAAGCTCTGCCCACAGCGGAGCCCTCCGACACTCCAGGCGCCCGGTGGGTCGAGAGCCAATGATGGTGGCGGATCGTTTCTCCATCAGAGGGCCCAAATCCACAGCCACTTGATGGATGTTCTCCACCATAATTTACAGAAGAGTGAACAAGTATGGCTTGCTGGGCGATCAATCACAGGTGGCAGTACGCACACACCGGCTCTGCCCTCATCCAGCTGACAGGTACACCGCTGGTTTCCTGTCTGGCGAAGAGGGCCAGATAAGTTAGAGTCATTGTAACCCTGATAAATGTGGCGTTTGGCAAAAAGAAAAAGCAGGAAGGATGCAATTAAAGACAGGACAGAGTTGTCGGTGACCATCAGTTTTAACCTCTAAGTTTCTTTTTTGTTCTTTTTCTCAGCCTAGCTCATCCTTCCTTTCCTCTATCATTGCACAAATTTTTTTCCCCCTCAACCTAGTTATGAAGACTCAAAGATGTATAATTAGCCTTCCATTTTTCCACCTTTTCCTCTACTTAAAGATGCGTTTGCTCGTAATTTATCCAGAAACGTCTCCCAGTCTGTCCGTATGCACGAGCTGAGTGTGTGTTTGTAGGAGTGGGTGTGACCCGGCTGCTCTATATTTAGCCGCTGTGCCACTTTCTCCTGTCCCAGCGCTCGGCAGAAGGCGGAAAAGTGATAAGACTTTGTTTCTAAACTTACCTGCTTCTCACTGCAGGTTCTAAATCCGCATTAGGGTCTGCAGCGATATGGGCAAACTTGTTCCTCTCTCGTTAGAGCCACTTGTTAATAGATTTTGACGGAAATAATTCTAATAATTAAAAGTATTAACCATGATCTATAGATTAATTTCACACAAGGAGATGTTTGTAAGCCTTTCTCTTTGTCATTTATGTTGGTTTTCTGCTCACAGAGAAACAAAATGAAGAAGAAATTGGACTTAAAGCCCTCTTAAAGGTTGTTATTTAGTAGGTTCTTTTACTCTTACAAACAGGCCTTACCAAAAATCTTTTCTTAGGTGGAAAACTATCCATTTTATGGCAAAGATTTCATGTTTTAGTTTATTTCAAAAGCCTTAATTTGATTGTTTGTGGTTGTTGCAGAAAAGGACAGCCAACAGCGGATATTTACAGAAAGTCACAAGCCGTTTCCAAGGTTTCATGCTACAGCTTCACAGCAGGCAAACAACCCAGTTATTTATTTTTATATATTTATTCATTCGCTCATATGCTGCTACCCATATCTGACTCTTTCACGGCATTCTGAACGACTTTTCATCCCACAAAAATCCAAATTGTTTCAAATGTCGCATTTTATTCGACCGTTACGTGATTTACCTGAGACATGCTTCATAATCAAATCAATCAAATCAAAAACGCTTTATTTATCCCAAAGGAAAATTGAATGTTGGAAAGATCTTCTGTAGCGGTCTGTTTTACAACTAAGCTAAGGAAGCCTCTGACTGAAACGACTCTGTTTTCCGATAAAGGTCTAATTTCCCTTTACTCTGTTATGGTCTTGTGAAGGTACAACAGCTTTAAAATCGATGCACAGACGGCGCCGTTCATCGTTACTTCTGTAAACGTTCGCCGCAGCGAGACGTCTACGCTCCGACCGTTACACTTCACTGTACAGTAGGCAGTTCACCGTGTTACAGTGTCGGCGGTAACTGCACACACATCCTCTGACAGAACAACACGGCGGTCCTCTGCTTGTACTCTACATTTATCTTTGTTTTTTTCCCCTCCTTGACCTTTGATTTTCCCCCTGCTCTGTGGCAGCCGGCCAGGCAGACAGCAGTTTGCGGGGCCTGATCAAACGTTGTTGTTGCTTTGGGAGATAATACATGCTCAGTAGTGAGAGTTTCCAGACTGATCTCTTTTGTCCACTCACATGTGAGGTCTAAACTACTGCAGCTTTTCACAGCCACGCCTGCTCCAGCACTGCTGCAGTTTGACGGGCAGAACTAAATGTAGCAGATATAATGTAATGATGGGAAGTAAAAAGAAGCCCTCCACGGTCTATGTGAGGCTCTCTGTTCACAGCAGCCTTGTCTCCGTCATGATCTGCCAAAAAAACGTAAAAACAAACTGGGAGACTACTTTCTATTCAAGCACACAGGGAGATGTATTTAAGTATGCTAATTAGTTTTTTTCCCCCCATTGGAGAAGGTGGGGGACTGATTTAGGGAATGAAGCTGGAGACTGATTCTCACCAGTTTCCACATGTAGCAGAAGAAACTACCGTCTCATTAGCATACTGTATTAAATACAACACTGTGCTGTGAGTAGAGACTGGAGTGCACTGTACTTCTTTCTATTTTTTTGCTGTTAATCAATAAAACCAATTCTTAGTGTTTTTACCTCAGGTACTTCAAAACATCTAAAACACCCCTACGAGTTATTAGATTTCCCATAAATATCTTTATATTTTGTCTTGGTTTCCATATGTAAAGACAGATTTTTAATGTGTCTTTTTTTTTATGTAACAATTCTTATTTGCAACACCACTGATATTAAGGGATATATAGTTCGATTGTAAAACTGCCAAGTGTCAAACCTTGCCACATAATCGCCACTGGATTCACGTCTGGACTTTGATGGTTTAATTCATAATCAAAATCCTTTAATCGTATAGCCAGCTTTGTGGACATTGCTCATCTGGAAGGGCGGGGATCACCTCAAGTATTCTGTAATCACAAACAAACAGGTTTTGTTTCTAGAATTAAATTTAGCTTTATCCCACCTGTGCTTGCTCAGAGTAAAGCGCCCCTACACCATTAGGCCGCCACGGCCATGTTTGAGATGGTTAACTTTAAATTAGTTGAGGGCATGACCAATAGATGGGGATCTCTTAAGCTCCCCCCAGTTACTACAGGACTCTTTACCGCCTGATTCATGCTGTCTTTGTCTATTCATGCGATATAAGTGACTGTGCAAATCCACCAAGACACAGTCAATCGTTTTATTTAAGAAGTTTTCTACATCCCTAAAGAAACTGACACAAAAAAACAGTGAACCAAAGTGGCCATAACAAAATAATTAGCTGTAAAATGGTTGCTATACACTGAATGTAAAGCTTAGATAAGAACTTTAAAATATTGTGCTACTAAAGCCATCTTTTTTCGATAAACTGCACTGATGAGAGATTTAAAGACGTTCACGACTAAACACCCTTTTTTATATTCCAAGCAATGCAACGGGTCTGTGATTGAATACCCTGCATCATGCTTTAAGAGCAAATGTTTTGTAATAATGGAAACTAACTAAATTCCATATATCCTTACAATGAAGCCTAGTGGAAATAGACAATATGATACAAAAGCTGGGGCTCTAACAATTAGCCTTGTGGGACCCCACACGACAGAGATTCGTAGAGTGAAGTGAAAATGTCGACACAGTAGAATTGATCAGCCAAATTGAATCTCAAGAGCCCACTAAATGATTTAGATGTGATGTTAGGATGAGTTGGCACCTCTAGACCATAAACAAACACTTTAAGAAAGTGACTTTCTAAGGATTTCCCCCTTACAGCCTTACCTAATCTTACCTCATCTTGGTAAGATTATTGTCCCCAAATGTTTCAGAAAAAGCCCCGGGGGTCTTCTGGGAACAGCGTTGAGAATAACGCATCGTAGAAGCTCTTTACGCTGACATCTATGACACCTTAGAGAACAGAGGAGAACGAGAAGCAGAATGTCACAGAGACACATGGGTGGACACATCCTGTCTGGATCATCAGTCACATTAATCAGGCGTCTGTTGTGTCTGAAGGAGAACATTTTGGCCCATTCCATGTTCCTGTCTGCTGAGGCTTGGATGGCAGTTTAATCACTTTAATCACCACTTAGCCTATGTACAGAAGTTAGCTCAAGAAATAGTTTTTTCACACTGTGTAAGATCATCCAATCTGACATTTAAAGCTACTGTTTTTGTTGTTGTTTTGGCCATAATTCTCAATATTTGCTCCAGATATCCTTTCATGGAAAGCATATCAGTTCTTACGTTGAGTTCCAGAAGATTTTGACAAGACAATGCTGCTACATTAGGAAGAAATGAATTAAATGAATTTATCCTAACTACTTTATCTCCGCCCAGACACGAGGTCTACTTTCAGTCAGCACGTCATTTGATCACTTTGTCATACTTAAAAAGGGTCACTTATACCAGATAGAACGAGGTTATTCATACCAGTCTCTGTTTCCTTAAACATATGTATTTGAGTCCTTCATGAGGAAATAATACAAAGATTTTGAGAAGCTTACTGTTAAAAAAAACTGGTTCTCCTTTGTGTGTATTTCAGATCATGACATTACAAGAGATCCAGCACACAAGTTTTTATTTTTTTTTATTCAGTCAAATAAACGTCAAAAACATATAAGGAGGAACTTAACTAAAGTTTGAGAAAAGCAACAAGATAAATAAAAATGAAACCACTAAAAATAACAGTTGTCTATAGCTTTATATGAAGGCACCAGAAGCCTGTTTGCATTGATGTTTGCATGATTCAGTTTTTAACAAAAAATTATTGGACTGGTACAAAAAGTTTTATAGGTGACAAACCAAATTTCAGGAGCATTTTCATTAGATTTCACAAAAAAAAGGATACTTTAAAGATTAGAAATAGGTAATCTGCAGATTACCGAAAGAGCTAGAAAGTCTGTCTATCTTCCTATTGTTTCTGGCCGCTCTATTTCCCATCTGGTTACTTTCAGCTTCCCTCTTTCTAAGATAAAACACAATAAATTGTGATGTAATCCAGTTACATGTGTTTTAAAAGCAGATATGCAGATAACAATAAGACAGCATTTGCTTTCCCCAAAAATATTCTTGGCTGAAAGGAAAATTACACACATTTGCCTGATTGTAAGGGTAAAAACTGTGATAGATCTTGATATTGTTTCTTTTAATCATCTCTCATCAAGCCTTCTTTTTTTTTTGTTTCTTTTTAGGATTTAGGAGGAATGAGGAGATGAGGGCGATGGAAGTGCTCCCCATCCTCAAAGAGAAAGTTGCTTTTCTGTCCGGTAAGGTTTTCTTTCCATTTTGTTTCACACACTCCCGTCTCCTAACCCCAGCTCTCTTATCCTGGTGTATCAAGCGTTTAAAGTATACTGCAGAGACCTAACACACAGGCACCTGGTATTAAGCTGTAGACACTCTACACTCAGCTGTCCCCTCCGACATATACTCACAGAGTGTGAACGTAATAACAAGCTGCGCGCTCTGCCTTTAAAAAAACACGGTCCAAGCTCTTAGCCCTTGACCCACACTTCAACAACACTCTGATGCACACAGAACACACACTGGCTCACATACAAATGAGCATTGTATAACAAGTGTCAACAAAGCCTTCAAAATAAAGAGCCGCAGCCGCCCGTGTCTTCGCTGGGCTTCGTCCGAAACGGAGAAAACTCGCAGCGGGTCAGACTGGACTGCCAAAAAAATAAATAAATGCGTCCAGCGGGAGTCTTTTTACAGCGTGCGGAAATATGTTTCCTTCCTGTGTGCGCATTATCCCATATGTCTACAGGAAAAACACAAATGCAGGGTTTTTTTTCTTGCACACTGAAGTGAAAGGCGTCTCTGTTTTGTATGCTGTAAAGGTCACAGGTAGAAACACAACGATGAGGACAATGACTGAGACAAAATAATACTCCGATTGCCAGAGGGAGATACAGAAAAGCGTTGCTATGGAGATTGACTTGCCATCGGCCGTCGCATCCCAGGGTAGATGCCTGCCGCGTAATTGGCTTTGAAATGGACCAGAGTGGGGGTAGAGGATAGGCTAATTAATGGTGAATAGGAGAGTAAATGAACTAAGCTTATTATCCTGAACTTGCCCGCCGTTTTGATCCGCCCATGTTGTCCGTCTCTCAAGTTTGCACACAACCATACGAATGTTTGATTTTTTTTCTCTTCTGTGGACAAAGCACAGTCGGTCTGTGTGTGCAAGTTGGCACATGACTGTCTTTTTATCTCCAAATGATTTGGAATGATGCGTTATCTCCACCCAAGATCGGTCCGAAAATGCAATGAGCAATAGGAAAAATTCATAACCAGAAGCTAAGACACATCCTGGGAGACTCTTAGGCTGATTCGATCTAATTTTCTCCCATCTTTATCCTGCAGAAGTCAATGTGAGCATGTTACACATATTATTGCTTTATGACACATGATTTAATGTCTAGCTTCTTATTGTATCTTCATAGCTATAAACTAGGATATATATTTAAAATTTTGTCGTCAGTCATCTCGTTTTGCACAAACGTTTTAAACAAGAACGCGACAGGAAAGCTTGGTTGTGCCACCAATTTCATTATTAGCTGATTACCCACTAGGAACCAAATGAGCTGTTCTAGTTCCTCAATGGCAACCAGTCTGAAAGCACAGTTTTCCAAAATACTGTCCAATAGGCCTCTTGGTCTTGTCACACCATTGCACAGTAAAGTCATTTCAAACCGGATGCCAAAAAAAAAAAACACTGTGAGAAATCTCAATCTGGCCTGCGTCCACTTGTCGAGAATTTAGTAGTAAATCCCCACTGGTTTTAAGACTTTAGACTGGAATATGGTGAAGTCAGATGCGTCGTCCTTCCCAGGTCCGAGTCCAACTTGCACACAAAACAAAGCCAAATTTAGTTTTTAAAGGCCGCTTTATACTCTCAGGAGTCATCCGAGCCATTGCTTCCAACCCTGGTCCTTTAGCACACCTGATTCAGGTTGGTAAGGTATTTATCTGATGAGGTAATAAATACATCTGAATCGGGTGTGTTGGAGCAGGGATAAGTTTGAAGCTTTTAGAACGAAATATAAGAAAAAAAATAAGAAAATAATTCTTACTCTGAGAGAAGCAATAATATTTGGGAAAGATTTCACTGTTACCATATGAAGAGTTGCATGTTCAAAATGTCAATATCTGTACATTTTACTGACCTGTGCATGTTTGGATGAAGTCATGGGTTGATATCCTGACAGGAATTGAAGAAAGACACACACAATGCTCTTTGTCAACAACAATTATCCAATTTAACCTAGATAATTTCCACGGCACAGTGGTTGAAAAAGACTGCTTTAGACGGTGTCAAAAATTTTAAAAGTTGTGTAACATTTTTTATTTAGCATTTAAATCTGTTTCTTAGCTTAAACGTTAGCTCGGAAATTAACGCTTAGCTGTCAGTTTGTAATTTATTTATTTCTTTAAGTAGCTTCTTACCATTTACTCTTCATTAACAGCTACTAGAGCCAATAACTTTTTTTTTTTTACTGTTTGTTGTTCAGCACAAAAAAATACTTTTTATGTGGGCTAACGTGTTAACTAGCATTGACCTTTAGCGTGTAGCGTTGCCAGGTAGACACAGTTATTACAGGACTGCATTATTGCAGTTATTATAATGAATGTTATTATTATATTATTTCTACACGAAAATCTCAAGATTCTGTTCACATACTTCAACAACAATAGTGTTGAAAGCAATAAAAAATACAGTCCACTTAACGTTTCTTAAACTCATCACTATACATTATCTGTTAACAGAAGAGTTTTTCTTCCCTTTAACAAATACATCTGCCTAAAGTCTTATTCTGAAATCTCTCCGGTAAAATATTGGAACTCCCCAAGCGTAATAAGATATGAGGGATTCAATATTTTACATGTATTACCGGGGATTTAAATAAATGAATCCATCTCCTGGGTACATCCTGTAACTGTCCAATAGTCACAGCCCGAGCGAATACTTTATTCCTTTATCTCAAAAACGTATCCGGTTTTTGTTTTTAACATAAGGTCAAATGTTAAATCCTTGCTGGATGAATTTATTTATTTTAAAGTGCGTGTTGTTCAGAATAAACGTACTAGACGTAAGATACGGTGATATGAGCTGGGTCATTTGCTCAGGTTGCCTCCTTACCAGACATGCTGCTAACTATAGATTTTAAAACAAAATTATACATCCAAGCGTGATACGTGACACTAGTTTGGCTGTTTTTGTTTGTTTGTTTGTTTGTTTGTTTTAAAGACTCATATATAGCAGGTTAAAAAGGGAATTTTGAAGCTCTGCATTACATCCAGCTTTTCAATAAAATGATTGTAAACCGTAAAAAATAAAAGATGGAATTTTTTTGTGTGTGTCTTATTTAGAAGTAAAAACTTTTTCAAAACCTAAATATGTCTTGATAGGCGATGGGTATTACACACAAGCTCTATATATAATCATGTCAATTGTTTTCTGTTGCCTCAGGTGGAAGAGACAGACGTGGTGGTCCGGTATTAACTTTTCCATCACGCAGTAACCATGACAGAATACGAGCAGATGACCTGAGGAGATTGATCGCCTACCTTGCCTGCATCCCCAGGTTAAACATTTTTGACCTGTTCTTTTTGTAATTGTTTCTTTAGATGAGCTTAAAGGGGTATATAGGCGAGCAGATGTGGTGTGATGAAGAGGCAAACACGTGATGGGTCTGGGATGAACATGTGAGCAGGGATGCAGAAAAACTGTTAGATAACCGCAGCTTCTCTGCTCCCAGAAGTCATTTGCATGGATGCTGAGACAGAGGACGGGAAAAGCCTGAGCTGAGAATGGAGACATGCACCAGAAATCAATGACAACAAGAAGGAGTGCGGTATCACCAGAGAAAGGGAGAGGGCGGTGAGGAGGAGAGGGAGTTCGAACGGACAAGAGCGAGTAGCGCATGTGCGAGGAGGTGTGTGCTAGCGAGGGAGTGAGTGAGCGAGCGAGTGCGTGTTTGAAAGCAAAACAAAGTGTCGCAGTAGCTTAGGCGGTGCAGCAGGAGCAGTAGTCACTGTGGTCGAGAAGCTCCTCACCTCCCAGGTAAAACATGTTGTCTTTACCTGTTTCTGCTCTTCTATATCCTTTAAAATGGATCCTCGTTTCCAGTCTTTTTCTTGGTTCTCTGTGTCCTGCCGTCTCCGTTTCGGTATGACTTGAGATTTCGTGCACATTTTGTACTTCCTGTTAAGCCAATATGCAGAGAGAAATCTGTATTGATGGAAATAGTTTCCCTTGATACTCTGCTACCCTGACAGTAGATCAGGATTAAAGATATGTTAAGCAAGGATATCAAGGACTTTGCTTCTGGTGCTGAATTATTGCTACTGAAATGTGCTTTGCATGTTTTGGCCGGCAGTTCGGTTGTACATTAAATTAGGAAAGATTGATATCTCAGCAAAACAAAAACATTTGTTTTCAAAACCATCTCATCTTTTGGATTGTTTTTAGACATTTGTAGTTGGATTTTACTTCTAACTTCTCAGAGGAAAGGAGGCTGTTGCTCTGATGTGTTGTTTTTTAGTTTTTTATATTGAAGCACACGTTTTTGACTCATTTTTCACAGGTTCATGTGCTTTATAACGCGTGGGGGGGGGGTGTGGGATGTGCATTTGCTGCGTAGGCTTCTCATGGTAGAGAAAATGCGTCATTTAACTGTATGTTCTAATTCTCCTTCGTTGTCTCCCCCTTTTTCAATCCTATTGCCTTTTTCCTCCCTCTCTCCCCTTTCTCCTTTCCACATTCCCTCCCTCGTCCTTTCCCACGCCTGCCATGTGTCTCCTCTCGCTCTCTCTGGATTATGTTGTTCAATCTCCCCCTCCCCCCACCCTCTCACTACTCTTTAATTCCTCCTGCTCACCTCCATCGTTCTCCGTCCCAGTGAGGAGGTGTGTAAACATGGCTTCACCGTCATTGTGGATATGCGCGGCTCCAAGTGGGACAGTATCAAGCCTCTGCTGAAGATCCTGCAGGAGTCGTTTCCATCCTGCATCCACGTCGCTCTCATCATCAAACCGGACAACTTCTGGCAGAAGCAGAGGACCAACTTCGGCAGCTCCAAGTTCGAGTTCGAGGTGAGGTTAAAAAACATATGCATGAGTAATTATGACAATCATGACATGGCTGCTTGATCCTAATAGAGATGTTGTAATTCTGTAGATTTATTGTACATATTGTTTCCAGCTGAGTTTTGATGACAACCGCTGTAGCTGTCCTGCTCTCAGCTGTTCACTGTCAGAACATTTTGTTATTTTTCGTCAGCTCACTACGTTGAATGCAGACATCATCCGCCAGGAGAAACATGTCATCATATTCAACAGATTACATAAACAAGCGTGTGTGACGCTGTCACTCAAGCGTCAAACTGATTTTTACAGCTCATTTAATTATTATGGAGTGAGATGCACTTTTTCTCCGGTTGATTTCCAGTCTCCAGATCCTGCAGGATTTTTGGCAGGCCGATCCATTTTGCACTCAGTTCAGATTTTTCCTACAGGAATAGAAATATGAGAAGACAGCTTCGCTGCTAAGCAGTCAGAAAGTTAACATTGTGGATCTCTTTGCCGATTTCATATCGCCAATATGAGTAATTATAACATCCAACACGACAAAGACCTAAAGTTGCCGTGTTTGTTGTTCTACTGCATGTAGGTGAAATGATTAAAGGGCTGCAAACATTTCTGATTATAACAAGTTGAGAGCTCAAAGTTCAAAAAGACAAAGCAAGACGAAGCAACTTCTCCTGAAAGCGTAGCTCTCTCTCCCTTTCTCGCAGCCTGAACGATCAGCATTACGTCTCAAAAGAATGTTTTGAAAATGCAACTTTTGTCCAATACCATTTATCTGTGCTTCCCATAAATATCTCAACCAAACAAAATAAGATAACTTTGAGTGTTTCTATGCATATTGCAGCTTTAAGTTTTCAAAGGTCGATCAGGTGCCGTTTCTTTGGCTGTCTTGTTTTACAGGCAGGGATGCATTGGCATCACAAAACCAATACGTTACTAATGCACCATTTTATTCTCTAAGCTAAAACCTATTGAGGGCCACACTACGGTGAAACAGTTGGTCTCTTACCCTTACTATGAGGAAAATGTGTGTTTGGGAAATGTAGTCCTTTAAAGGCTCCAATGTTGTTTCAAATGCTACAATTTCTTGCCGAATTCTTAAATGGATATGTTAAAATGTCCAAGTAAAGCGTTGTGAATAATGTAGAAATTACTTTGCTCGTGTTCATCTGTTCAATGTAGTCTGATGACACGATATTGATTTTTGTTTTCTAAAGGAAGAGTAGCCTGTGGGCATGTCACAGTTATCTTTAAGCTACCCTGCCAAAGCCACATGATCATTAATTGCATACATCACATGGACAAAAGGGTTAAGCGTGTTGGCTTTTGATTATTTATTTAACTTTCATATGAATTATTTGATGAAATCGCCATATATTGTTTTTAGGGTTGAAATTTGACTTTAAATAGATTCTTTAAATAACAAAAATACAGATAAAACATAGTTTTGATGTGATAATGACCCGACTTAACTCATTAGGAACAATTTAGCTGCTTTTAAGATAACAATAAAGGCTCTTTGAGATTCTTCTAGTCTGGTAACAATAAGTAACAATGCTCAAAACTAAGAAAAATTCCTCTGCATGACCTATCAAAACAGTTATCATCACTATCTCTGCCAATTGTTGCAGCTGTCATGGTATTACTAACATTGATGTATTTTTATGTTGATAAAGGCAAAATGTAGACTTAAACTCCACTAAACAAAAAAAATCTTATACTGGTAAACTGGAAATATTTCCAAACAAATGCATTTTATATTTATCATTTTCTTTTTAAGTGAGGGTTACATCTTTGCATTCTTCTGTTTGCTAGCTCAGAGTTATGTTCCTTGTACCAGTGCATAAATAAATCGCTTGTGGACAACGGTGTATCTCAGCATTGTTTGGCCTACACAAGGCCTATCCAAGCTATCTCTTGGTCTCCATGGTTCTCTGGCCATGTGTGTGGGGGTGTTTGTGTGGAGGTGGCTCAGCAAAAACACAGAGGCAACGGAGCCAAATAAGGAAGCGTGTATCTGTGAAGTTAATTCTTTCCTGTCCGATTGTTGAATAATATCTACGTTTGTTTAGGTTTTACTGCAGCATTATCCATGCACACGAGCTGTCTACTTTTAATTAAAAAGATCTGATTTAGTTTTGATCATGAAGTCGCCATGTGCATCAACTCAAACAACGATTACCACAGGAACCTTTCAGATGTTTTAACACATGACTAACTTCAACCTAAATCTCTTTACCAGACTGTCATGGTGTCACTTGAGGGTTTGACGAAGGTTGTGGACCCCTCCCAGCTGACGGCCGACTTTGACGGCAGCCTGGACTACAACCACGAAGAATGGATAGAGGTAAGATGGAGCGCGCCCCTCAAGTTCTCCACGTTACGCTGTGTGTAGGTGAGCCCTCAAGCAGACGCGATCATTTGGTTTGTTTTTAAACCGCTGGGGTTTGTTGGTGGGTCTTGATCAGGTGCGGGTTGCGTTCGAGGAGTTCTCGGGTCACGCCACCCAGATGTTGACGCGACTGGAGGAGATGCAGGAAATTGTGTCCAGGAAAGACTTCCCCCAAGACCTGGAGGGAGCGAGGCGGATGATGGAGGAGCATGCTGCGCTGAAGAAGAAGATCATAAAAGCTCCAATAGAGGAGCTCGATACTGAGGGGCAGAGGTAACTGCAAAAAAAACAAAAAAAAACAGCGATTCATTATTAATTTTTATTTTTTTTGAGTCAAATCTAAATGTAAATTATAGTTGCTGTTCATTTTGTTTCGTTTTTTTTCCTTTTTAAAATACTGCAAAAGGCAAGACTGCCTGCAAATTTATCTGTGAAATTTCACAAGTTGGAAAAATGAGATGCATGAAGGCCAGGACGCTGTTGTCGCTGTGAGTTCCTGTGAGCGTCCAAAAAGTGTGAAGAATACTTTAGAACATGATTCTCGGACAAAGGCTGGAAAAGAATGATGGTGTTTGAGGATTTGTAAATAATAAAAAAATGTTTAAAGCAGTATGAAAAATATTGGAAATCAGCCTGGATATGTTGTCAACTTGGGTTGTACTAAGTTTTAGTAAGAGACAGTAGAGGCCGTTCAGTGATATGAAGCCAACTGGAGACTTTGATTTGTCTACTTATAGGTGTACACTTTAGTAATGAGGGCATGAAGAAAGCCTGCAAGCTCTTTCCCCAACTTTCTAAACGTTGTATTATAATTGTGTCTTGTGCTGTATTCCTAATCGTGTGTTGCAAGCGCGCTAATGCGGTTCAAATGCAGCCTACAGCTCAGGAAAGTGCAAGCTGAACTTTTAAGAACAAAAACGAAATAAACGTATGACATGAATAAAGACGTTGTCATCTGTTCGTAGGTTACTTCAGCGGATTCAGAGCAGCGAGGCTTTCTCCAACCGTAACGGCAGCACCGCTGGCAGCAGCAGTAGCATCGGCGGAGTCTGCAATTCCGACACCCAGGGTCTGGTGCCGCGGATCACCCAGCTGCTGGATAAGCTGCACTCCACCCGGCAGCACCTGCACCAGGCCTGGCACGTTCGGAAACTCCAGCTGGACCAATGCTTCCAGCTCCGCCTGTTTGAGCAGGACGCAGAGAAGGTCTGTTCGTGTCACGTAGAAGTAATCTATAACGAGCTGGTGATCAGTGTGGCGCGGGCAGCCGTCAATAATCAGCTAAACTTAATTATAGTCACAGTTAGGCATTGATTTATGCTGTCTGTGACGCTTAGTGGAACTGATGTCTTCCTTTGTTACGGCCCTGTAAGGGAGTTCTGAAGGGGGAAAAAAGGCAAAAACTGAACATCTTCATCCGATTATGAGACATTGAGATGGGTAACAGCTAATACATACCCACCTCCCCTGGCTCCAATCCAGACGGCTCAGGCGATGACAGCTGCAGCAAAAAATAGAGACAGAGAGAGAAATTCAAAGTTCCACGTTTGATTGATTGGAATAGAATAGCAGCCTGCAGCACCGAGGAAGACTGCAGTATTGGATACACTGCAGCAGCAGGAGCTTGTTGCTAGGACACCACAGGACACAAGTTTCTCCAGGAGAGCGTGAGAGGATGCCGCTAATAGAAGCGGCCCGTTTCTGTGCGTCCCTGCCTGGACACTGCGAACTTTAAAGTGGCGCAAGGTCCCGCTCGGGTTCACCAGCAGGACTGGTCCCAGTTTTGTGTTCACACACTCTCCTGAAATAGACTGTAAATGTTACTGATGCCGAGCTTCTTCTTTTTTTGTGTGTGTGTGTCCCTTCTGACATCTTCCTTCCTCAGATGTTTGACTGGATCATGCACAACAAAGGTTTGTTCTTGGCAGGCTACACAGAGATTGGGAACAACCACCCCCACGCTGCGGAGCTGCAAACCCAGCACAATCACTTCGCAATGAACTGCATGGTAAGACATGCACAGCAACACAGATGTGCAGCTGGAGCTAATGCTATTCCGCCCACTTGGCCTCACGTTCATGCCCCCAACTTCATAATCATATTGTTATTGCACCAAGTATCAACCTCATGCTCTGGGTTTGGGTGTTTGTTTAGAGCAGCCTGCGCTTCTGTGCACATTTCCCACATAATCGTAGCAACGCAACTAGGTATTAAGTAATCCTATTCTCTATCCACAATCCAGCTTACATAACTATTATGAAACTTTTGAGGAGAGGAAATAACCCATCGACTAGGGATTCTTGAGAATCTCCCAATTTATTTCCATCTTAGCCTCCAGTTCCTTCCTGAAAATACATCTTCAGTCATTTCTGATTCTTCTGAAACTCACAAAATGTAACCATTATTCCCGGTTTAATCGTCTGTGTCTCTCTCTCTCTCTCTCTCTCTCTCTCTCTCTCTCTCTCTCTCACCCGACACAGAACGTGTATGTTAACATCAACCGCATCGTGTCGGTGGGCAGCCGGCTGCTGGAGTCCGGTCACTACGCCTCTCAACAGATCAAGCAGATCTCAGGACAGCTGGAGCAGGAGTGGAAAGCATTCGCCGCAGCACTAGATGAACGTAGCACGCTTTTAGAGATGTCATCCAGCTTCCATAAGAAGTGTGACCAGGTAATGTTTTTTTCCCTTTTAAATCTAAGCATTTAAAAAAAAAAAAAAAGGCCTGTTCAGTTGTTAGGCTGTATACTCTATAGCCGGCTCTTCAGAGTGCAGAACATGACCTCAGTATTGATCTGTTCATGTAACTGAAGCAAATGAGCATGCTGTTTATTCTCAGGTTACCGTTCGTGACAACATTGCCATAAAAGCCCTACATTAGCAGCTGCTTGCCTGTTGAAATCAGACTCATACATCTGGAGCGTCTTTTAGAGCTTGTGCAAATGTTTCTTTTGTTCCTCTCATTTGGTCATTTCTTATTCATTTTTGTCGTCTTCGCAGCTTTATGTAACTCATGTTGATTTGTTGTTGTTTTCACCCAGCGGAGGTTTTTATTTATTTAAGAGATGCACTTACCTACAAGCCTGTAAAATAAAGACATACATGCATTTTTATAAAAACAAGAAGAGTCATGGTTTCGGTGCTTATCCGACTGTACTTAGTCTTATCTGTGACTTCTGGTTGAAAACACATAAGCAGAATCCTACAGAGTTAGTATATAATGTAACTCTTATCACTTTCAACTCAAATAATTTATTTGAAACACTTATCTTGAATATATTGCCCCTTGTATCCCCCAAAAAGAACATCACATCAATTAAAATCTTTAACTCCCTCAACGTCTCTACATTCAGAGATGCATTCAGAAGCCAGTCGTAATAAATGTTTTCATTAAAAACTCTCGTGCAAGTGCCCTAAGGTGGCATTCCTGCACCTATAAGACGAACTGAACGACACTGTCGAATATTAATTGTATTAAGACTGGAAGCTTCGTAACAACTAAAGTTTCCCGCCACAAGCTGTGTCATCAGTCTGACTAAAGAGCAAACTCCCGCTGGTTTGTGTGCTGCCTTTTCTCTTTAGTACATGAGCAATGTGGACGCGTGGTGCAAGGCGTGCGGCGAGGTGGACTTGCCCTCCGAGCTGCAGGACCTTGAAGACGCTATTCACCATCACCAAGGCCTGTACGAGCACGTCACGGCTGCCTATTCGGAGGTAAACACTCGCCACGCCTGCAGGGCTCAGTCAGCTGGCATGGGAAACGGCGTCTAACAAAAGTATTCATACCCCGTGGGGTTTTTAGTCATACAGTCCCATGTTAGTGCCTTTAGTGGAATAAAAGATGCTTAAATATTCCAACCAAGTTATTTGTGTGGAAGCTGAAGGTCCTCCAGAAAGGGAACTTCTTGTGTGTCCTCGTGAGTAAAAATGTGTCAACTCTCTTCAGGTGAGCCAGGACGGAAAAGCCTTGCTGGACAAGCTGCAGCGACCTTTGACCCCGGGCAGCGCCGATTCGCTAACGGCCTCGGCGAACTACTCCAAGGCTGTGCATCACGTCCTGGACATCATCCACGAGGTGCTGCATCACCAAAGGCAGCTGGAAAACATCTGGCAGCACCGTAAAGTGCGCCTGCACCAGCGTTTGCAGCTCTGCGTCTTCCAGCAGGACGTCCAGCAGGTACCAACAGGTTTCCTCTCTGCATCCAGGAAGGGCGTTTTCAGCATCGTTCCTCATTTGTAATACGACGATCACATGGTGATGTAAAAATAACAGGTCTGCGAATGTGAGGGGGAAGAAAAAAGATGCAATTAATAGTTTGTTCGCAGCAGCAGTGAGCTTAGTGTAACCTGACGACTCCATTATTGGGATTAAATGATCTCTGCTGAGTAACGTCACGGGGAGCATGCTATAATCACGAGTCCAAATGTGATAATACAGTTACTGTCCGCAAACTCGTGGCTGCTTCTCAGTGTGTTGACATGGCAACTGTTGCTGTGGCAACTAAACTGGGTCATATGTCCATGCAGATGGTGTTCATCCCTGCAGGTCGTGACTGAGTGCAGGAAGGAGAGCGTTTGAGAGCAGGCTCAGAGTTTAGCGTTTTACCACACACGACGTTCCTTAGGCTGCCTCTTCTCTCTTTAGCAGTTCTAATACCCAGCATCTCTGGTTTGGCACAGCTGCAACTCCAGCGCACCCCGCTGGTCCACATGTTCATGTTCATTTGTTTCAGGCTCTTGAGTTGAATATGGCTTTTTGTCACAGGTTTTGGACTGGATAGAAAACCATGGCGAGGCCTTCCTCAGCAAACACACGGGTGTGGGAAAGTCTCTGCACCGAGCCCGAGCTCTGCAGAAACGCCATGAGGACTTCGAGGAAGTGGCTCAGGTGTGTTTGTATTTTAACTAAAATGGAGACATTTTCCTAGCCTATGCACTAAAAACACTTGCAACTGCAGAATTTTGCTGAAAACATTTTAAAAATACATTTGAACCTGTTTAGGTAAGTAGCAGGCTTCTACTATCCCTGGCTGTTGACTCGAGATCAAATGTAAATCCTTGTAAATAATTAGCTATTTTAAATGAACTTAAAAGGGGAGCTTCATTACAGATGTCAGTACGCAACGTTTTTTTTTTTTAAGTAATCCCAATATGTATGTACATGATAGAAAATACAATAATTAAGAGCCGAGGCTCTTTCCTTTTTATGAAACGTCAAATAACTTCCAGATATGATAGAAAATATCTTGTATCTTGATTGAAATAAAACAGACAAATAGTTAATGAATACAGAGCAGTCCTCTTCATTTAACACACACACAGAACAATATGTATGACAGGTGAAATCTAGATCTATATACCTAATTATGCAGAATATAACATCAAAAATTATGATTCCAATCATTTATTTGGACTAGCGGTGCCCAAGTCAATTCTTGCAGAGCAACTATTCTGCACTAACCCAACACTCATATGTTGATATTTGGATCGAATTACCTACACATTGCAATTTTTGCGCCTCTTTGAGACACCAGGTGATATTTTTCCTATCATGTCATTGAAAAATATATTTGAACTCCACCTGTATGTTAATACAAATAAATGCAGCAGCATCAAAACTGGAGATAGGCTACAAAGCATTATATTTCATTTAAGATGTCTGCTATGAGACTTATTAATCTTATTATTGTAAATACCACAGATATCAGTGGTAATATTTTAGTTATGTTATGTATAGTTCAAATCTCAATTGTGGTTAAAGGCTTCGACATCCCTAAAAATCAGCCTCTTGATATTCTGCGTCGATTCAAAGCCTGCTGTTTCTGTTTATTTGGTCTAGCATGTCTCTCTTCCTCTTTAGTTAAGCCTCTCTGTTTCCTTTTATACCTCATCTCTGTGCTCCTCGGCTATTACCGGTTCCATCAGCGAAACGCATCTCACGCATATCCTGTTTTTTGATTTTTGCTCACTTCACTCTGCAACCTTGTTAAAACCCACCTCTCTTTCTCTGTGTGTGTTTGTGTGTGTCTCTCCGCGTAGAACACATACACCAATGCTGATAAGCTCCTGGAGGCGGCCGAGCAGCTGGCCCAGACGGGTGAGTGCGACCCAGAGGAGATCTACCAGGCCGCCCACCAGCTTGAAGACAGAATCCAAGACTTTGTTCGCCGCGTGGAGCAGCGCAAAGTCTTGCTGGACATGTCTGTCGCCTTCCACACGCACGTCAAAGAGGTGGGCACGGAGGTTGACGCAACGCTTAAGTGGAGGGTGGAGGCTGTGGGTGGGCATGGGGCTGAGAGCTTTAAGAGGTCTGTTTGGCATTAGGGTAATAATTACTGGTGTGAAATACATTTTAGATTTAGTCTGACTATTAGGGAAATATAAATAAACATGTAAAATGCAGGTGTGACTGTTTTATCTGATGTTTTTTAGACCAGTAGTCTGTAGCCTGCAGCTCCAGAGCCACATCATGGTTCTTCATAACTATAGATAACAGTAATCATAAATTATGAAGTTCCAACTGTATCTTTAATAATATAAAAAAATGTAAAAACGTTCAAATTTTATACGGTTTTCTGTTTTTTTTTATGGAATATTTGCATTGAATTTCTTTAAAAGAATGTCTCCAAAACTAATATTTATTTAGGTATATATATATTTTTTATATCAATGGGCTGGAAAGTATTTGCAAGTATCGACATCCCATAGATTGTAGTTGGGAATGTTTTTTTTAATTTTTTTATTTAAACCTAAAAGTGGGAATAAAATATATCCTCTTTTAAAAATGTATAAAAAAAAAATCCTATAGTTGATATTTATGAAAAATTTATAAGTGTGTTTTTCCAAAAAGTTCATATGATGCTATGTAGCTGCACTGAGGGCAAAAATGGCTCTTTGGTTGCCGTTTGATAAACTCTACGTATCCAGCTTTACTTTCAGGTGATGTTTTCTAGTTTGTAGATACTTTCTGTCACACAGTAGATAAAAAAAAAATAAATAGCACCTAGCAAAAAGATGAGTGTTTGTAATCTGAAACAAAGTGAATAAGTTGCTGTTTAAGCTGATGGCTGTCTTCCGTGATCGCCTTTTTCCAAGCTGTGGACGTGGCTTGAGGAACTCCAGAAGGAGCTGCTGGACGACGTCTACGCCGAGTCTGTGGAGGCTGTCCAGGATTTGATCAAGCGCTTCGGCCAACAGCAGCAGACCACCCTGCAGGTCACCGTCAATGTCATTAAGGAGGGAGAGGACCTCATTCAGCAGCTCAGGTGATGATTTATCCACTTACTAGCTGAAGTGTCTGTACCCTGAGGCAAGTCTGTGTCTCAAACAAAAGTGATGACTCTGTAATCTTTGCTTATTTTGTACCCATCATGCATTATTTTGACAGCATCCCCTTTAATGAGTCATTAAAGACTTTTAGATCCGCTAACCTCTTACCCATTTTGTCACATTGTAACTGTAGAGTAAAAGAAAAAATCTTCCTGAAACAATACTTTGTAAAACACTTTTGCAGGTCGAGTTAGTCTGTTGCAGCGTTTTCTATCTGGAGACTCAAACAGTGGCACGTTGTTTCTCGCAAAATAGCTCAATCAATTGCAAAGGACTGCTTTGATGCCGTGTTTGGTAGACTGCTATATTGTAATTCATTCTGCAAGCTAACGTTATATTTAGCTAGTTCACTAGACCTTCTGTGGGCTCGATAAACAGCAGCCGATTTATAGATTCTAGCGACAATACTGAAATTCCCAGACAGTGGTTTTAACATTGGGATAGCGGAAAGAAGTAGACAAATGAGGGAAAACGTGGCTTAAATAAACAGTGAAACAACAATATGTTATTAAGAAGAACAACTGATACTGTCTCAGTCCCAAGTCTAGTTTTGATCTGGATTTACCTCCGTCCATCTTCCCATCAACTCTGACCAACGTCGCTGTCCAAGCAGCCAACAACTACTTTAAGGCCCCCTAAACCTTATATAATTGGAAAAAAAAACATTTCCGCTCTTTGTTAGCAAAAGAAAACTTGTCTGCAAGATTTTAAAAAAAATGTTTAATCAAGCAAATCAAAGAGTTAGATATTAAAAAAAATTTTTTAAAGCAGCCTCTCTGTCCCTTCTGTTATTCTGCCTTGTTCAGGACAGCTTTAATACAGGCAACCATGGATTTGTCAATTTAAATGGCTAACTAAAGCTAAATGTATGCTACAAGAAAGCACTTTGATGATGTGCATTAAAACCCAAAAAACAGCACGTTGTGAGGATGAGAGGCCGGCGGGAGAGAAGGTGAACGGAGTCGTCCAGCTTTAATTTTTATGCAGAGGACGTTCCAGTGCCTCTCCTCACTCCCTCAGTTTCTCTTTGTGCTCGCCACCCTCTCCCTGGTGGGTTGGCTCCGCAGTGGACTCTTACGTAAGACCACTTGTATAAACGTGTGTCTAATTGCGCGCCGCGCTCTCTCTCCCTCCGCAAGAGGCAACTGCGGCTCCACACACCTTCTGCTTGTTGCCGTGGGACCGAGCTGTTCGCACGTGCTCTCTGTGAAGCGCGTTAAGAGTGGGTCACACTTGGTCAACCTGAAGCTAACCCAAAACACCTCATGCTTTGTTAAAACCACTTATGTTAATGCAAAAAAATTATTGTTTTCTTTAAATATCTTTTTATTTTCCATTTGATTAACTAATTTGTACTGAACCATTTATTTTAGTTTAGTTTTTCTTCCCACACTAGCTCTGCTACAGCAGTTTCCACCAACACAGCAGGTTTCAGATCATTCCCTAGTTGTGTGTTTATTATATTTTTCATTCTTCTTCCAGGGACTCCGCCATATCCAGCAACAAGACGCCCCACAATAGCTCCATCAACCACATCGAGAGCGTCCTCCAGCAGCTGGACGAGGCCCAGGCTCAGATGGAGGAGCTCTTCCAGGAGAGGAAGATCAAGCTTGACCTCTTCCTCCAGCTCCGCATCTTTGAGAGAGATGCCATTGAAGTGAGTGTGGAATTGAAACTGTACTGCAGATCAAGAGGTGGACATCATAGGGATCACAACATCGTGTTTTTTACAGTTATCAGTAAACATCTCAAGATTGATTAGATTGTAGCTTCATTTGTAGCATCTGTAATTCTCAGCTCTTGTTTTTAGAATGGTTTTTAATCCCTGACATGATTTTGAAGGACTTTTGGTCCGTTGCTCTTTACTGAACTCAGAAATCAGATCTCGACCTAAGTGTCCCCCCCCCCTTGACTTTTTTTGTTTTCCCAGCTTTTTGGTGCTTTCAGACTCACATGATCCACTGTTGGCGCTACATATTTTAGCTGGTTCCATCTGTAAAAGTACAGTTTTACAAACGTGGGTAAATTTAGTCTTTCCTCTGAAAACCCACAAACATGATTTACTATTTCCATCATTTTAGTTGCCCTGAAATTAACTTAGTCTTGCACATAAGAGTGTGTCCCGTTTTTGTTTTCTTTGTTTTGTCCGGGCATTGTGTAAACATACGCCAGCAGAGGTTTGCCCTAATGCTAGGTTTTAACTTCGTGTTTATTTAGTAATGACTGATGGGAAACGTTCATTGTTTCTTTACATGTGTTTTAATTATGGTATAATTTGGTAAAAACCAGATTATTGTTCGTGTCTCTCGCAGTTTCCGAGGAAATAATCAGCACTGTGATCCAAAAATATAACGACTATTGGGTGATACATAATCTGCAACTAGAACTTGTTTATCAACCTCCTGTAAAGTTTTTGTTTTTCATTATCAGGCTGCCACTCCTTTTGGGTCAAATCTAACACAAAACAGTTGCTTAAATTTAACCATGACATAAGGAAAATGTATTTCTGTGAAATAAATGAATTACTAGAATTTGGCAGTGGTTCCCAAAGCTGAAGTTGGGATATCCCTGCAAATCAAAAGGCATTTTACTGTCAGTTTCTTGCAGGTTAGCCATGATATTATTACTATTATTAATATTTACAGATAAAATTTGATATTTATAGCTGCAATTTTCACAAAAATCAAATCTTACCGCCTGGTTGCTAAAGCGGTCGGCTAACATTAGCACGAGTCCTTTCAGCTTGTTAATCTTTTGGCTCGTCACGTTCAATGTGGACACAACTACCAAAAACGACAAAAGCTTTTTCCCATCATTCCGATTTGAAAGGACTTTTATATTGTCTCAAAACTCTTCTACAATCCTTTCCCAGATCATTTCAGACTTGGAGTCGTGGAACGAGGAGCTGACGGGCCAGAAGAGTGACTTTGACACGGAGGACCTGACGCTGGCCGAGCAGAGGCTCCAGCACCACGCCGACAAGGCCCTGACCATGAACAACCTGACGTTCGACGTGATCCATCAGGGACAGGAGCTGCTGCAGTATGTCAACGAGGTCCAGGCGTCTGGTGAGAACCGGTTAAATTAGGAGGCCTTATTTATTATTATTTTTCAATAATTAATTAATTCAATTTCCATTTCTCGCTGCCCCACGCTTGCCAGCTACTCACCACCGAGCTAAGGCTTCAGCACATGTTCTGTTTAGTGTTGCCACAGATCTCTTTGTTGGCTTCTTGTGTGGGTGTCCAGGGTCAGAATCTCTGAGTTTGTGAAGAGAGGCTCCCACTCACCAACCGTAATACCTCACCTGTGAACCTAAATGCTAATGAGTGCTCTGTGCAACCACACAAGGCGTGGTTGCATTATGCAACTGGCAGTGAGCACATACAATACAATAACAGAATAATAACTTTTTTTTTTGTATTAGGTTTTTTATGTCTTGAATAATCGGAAAGACTAAGATAATGTTTGAATTTTCAGACTTAAGTATATTACCCGACAGATAAGATTCAGTACTTATGAAAAACAAAAGGCTTTTACTCTGATTTCTATTCAGATCCATTATTTTATGTTTGATTTGCTTAATAAAAAATCTATCTTTCAGTCAGTATCAGAATATTCATATAGCGATTTTTTTAATAACTACTAGGCTTTAAAAATAGCATTTTAAAAAATGTCAAAATAAATAGAAAACTTTTCAAAAAGGATAAAAAGAAAAAGCAACTTCATTGCTTCTCCGGCCTTCAGTGCTTGATGGATCAGATTTGTTAGTGATTCTTTAGTTCTTTAGGATTATAAATCGTAAAATTAATAGTATTACTGTAAGGGATTTGCACAAACCAGGCAGAATACGGCTGGCTGGTTTAAAAAAAATCTTAATTTATTACAAAACAAATGCTTCAAGGAAATAAGTAACTGGGCCCAAAAACCGAGGTCAACAAAGCAGATTTTATCTCAAACTTACCTAACAAACAAGACTTGAGGGAAACTTAAATAGTGGCTGATCAGACAACTGCTGACACACACAGGCGGCTAAGTAGGTAACAAATTAACTCACAGACAAAACGTAATTTACGCAAACAACTCTCGACCAGAATACCAAATACTTTCCCAAGTATTGTTCCAAGTGTTGCAATGTGACAGCAGGCACAGCTGTCACAACCACATATTGTTGATTTATTAATATTGATAATACAGAGACATGGATGTATAAAATAGATGATTTTCTGTGCAGCCAAATCAAAAGCCTCATGTTGCCCTTTTTTGTTAACAGATAATACAATCCAGTTAATGCACAAATATATAATTTTAGCAAACTGGAAGAAATGTTACGTCTTAAAAAGTGTGACATTCACAAATGGAAACCTGGGTTGCCAGTAGCATTGAGTCAGGCCTTGTCATGTCCCCACTAGGCGTGGAGTTACTGTGTGATCGGGACGTGGACATGGCCACACGGGTTCAGCACCTGCTGGAGTTCCTGCATGAAAAGCAGCAGGAACTGGACCTTGCAGCGGAGCAGCACCGCAGGCACCTGGAGCAGTGCGTCCAGCTGAGGCACCTGCAGGCTGAAGTGAAGCAGGTGGGACTCGCGCGCACGCCCGCGTAATCCTGTCAGCGTTTGAGCTAGACTGAGGTTTCTATTAATGCTCCGTCAGGTTCTGGGCTGGATTCGAAATGGCGAATCGATGCTTAACGCGGGTCTAATCACAGCCAGCTCCCTGCATGAGGCGGAGCAACTACAGAGGGAACATGAACAGTTTCAGCACGCCATAGAGGTAAGTTTGGCACTTTGTTTTACTAATGGCCTGATCTGACTGAAAATGGAAGACGCTAAACTGGATGGGGGCGTCACATACCAAATTTGAGTCCTTCCGACAATCCCATCTAGAGAGATCCGGGGAAAAAAAATCTTAATAAAATGATCAAATTGCAGCATAAACTACGATAATACAGATTTATTTGGCGATTTTTCAATGTTAAAAAGTGTGATTGTGGTCCATTGGAAAGAATATAAAGTCGTTAAACAATAAAGTATGAAAATAAGTGGTTTACTTACCCATGAATGGAGTTGACAAGTGTAAACGAATATTGTGAAAATGTAATCTTTTTTTTTTTTTAGCTTTTTCAAGCAGCAAGGGCGGTTTTGTGTTTACTCACAGACCGGGCAGACCCTTACATTACTGTTGGATTACATAATAAGTCAGACCCTGTAGTCGTATCGCATCTGTCATTTAAAAAAACTTGCATCAGAGTTCAGTTGTTGTTTTTTTTGCATCTTCTTCCACTGCAGAAAACCCACCAGAGCGCCCTGCAGGTTCAGCAGAAGGCAGAGGCTTTGCTCCAGGCAAACCACTATGACATGGATCTGATCAGAGACTGCGCAGAGAACGTGGCCTCCCACTGGCAGCAGCTAATGCTCAAGATGGAGGACCGACTCAAGCTGGTCAACGCCTCCGTGGCTTTCTACAAGACATCTGAACAGGTAGAAGGTCCACTTCCGCTGAACCAGGTGCTGTTGAACATCAGTGTACCCTGGAGCCGACTTGAGTGTCCCTCTTCAGGTGTGCAGCGTGCTGGAGAGCCTGGAGCAGGAGTACAAGAGGGAGGAGGATTGGTGCGGAGGGGCCGACAAACTGGGTCCCAACTGTGAAACGGACCATGTGACCCCCATGATCAGCAAGCATCTGGAACAGAAGGAGGCTTTCCTCAAGGTGAGTCACGTCACGTGAAGATGAAGCGATAGACTTGTACGTTACTCTTCTGACCCGACGACGCTTCTCCCCCAGGCTTGCACTCTGGCCAGAAGAAATGCCGACGTCTTTCTAAAGTACATGCACAGAAACAGTGTCAACATGCCCGGGATGCTGAGTCACGTCAAGGCACCAGAGCAGCAGGTTAAAAGTAAGTGTCACATTATTAACCTGCTAAGCACCAAGGTCGCAAAATTGCGACAAGCAACATTGCTGCATAAAACAGGCTGTATCTATAAATGTGGTGTCGAATCTTGTTACTACTTTTCACCAGGAGTTAGGGGACAAATGTGTAATCTGAGCAGCATTTGTGGACGTGGTTCTATCCAAAGTTTTTTAGCAAAAAGAGTTTGTAAAACGCAGAGAGTCGCGGCGGCGAAGCAGTGGCTTGTAACGAGAGCAGAGCAAAGCGAAAGACTGTCTTTCCTTTTAGGGGCGATGCGTGATTCGTTGTCGGGGTGGCAGAGGGGCTCATAACACCGCAAATAGGGGTGAATGTAGTGGGGATGAAAACAACCGCGGTGTTCGTGGCAGACGCAGAAGAAGCCGCTGGAAAAGACACACCGCTAATGGTGGCGTTCACTGCCACACCGTAAATCACGGCGGTGATGAGAATGATGATGGCTGGCAGCTGTTGAGGGAAGAGGAAGAGTATCAAAAGTGGATCCGAACTTTTGATGAGCTTTTTGGTTATTGTGGAGTCGATCTGACAAACTCTGAGCCCATTGATTTCATTTCACTTTTTCTGAACGATGAATTGACATTTTCCAATTTGGCCGCCACCTGTTAATGTCACAATAATCTAATTACATGAAAAATCTACTTCTATCCCAGATTTAGGTTCATACTAAAGATATTTCTCATTGACAGTATTACTTTATCTCAAACCACTTTGAAGTTATAGCCTTTTGAAATCTTGATATCAAAATTGCATGTTTTCCATTATGGCCGCCACCTTGTGACGTCATAATATGCAATTTAGATGAATAATTTCACTCCCATCACAGACTTTGGTTCATACTGAACAATTTTCTCATTGACAGTATTACTTTACCTCAAACCACTTTGAAGTTATAGCCTTTTGAAATCTGGATATCAAAATTGTATATTTTCTTGAAAAAACTCTGTTTTAACTTTAATTGTCGTTCTCTAGTAATAACACATTTCTGATTTCTGTACAGCTACTTTACTCTGTTTAAGTGATCTCTTCTCTTCAGATATCCTCAACGAGCTGCTGCAGCGAGAAAACCGAGTTCTACATTTCTGGACCATGAGGAAGCGGCGCCTGGACCAGTGTCAGCAGTACGTGGTGTTTGAACGCAGCGCCAAGCAGGTACGTGGGACAAATCCAGACGCAGCAGAAGCCTTTAAACGCGACGTCAAAGGTGGGTTCGTTTTGAGGGAGAGGATAGAAACAAGCCCGGTTGAAACAAATGTGCACGTTTCCAGGCTTTGGAGTGGATTCATGACACCGGGGAGTTTTACCTGTCCACGCACCCGTCCACCGGCTCGAACATCCATCACACGCAGGAGCTCCTGAAGGAGCACGAAGACTTCCACATCACAGCCAGGGTTGGCCTCACAACACCGATTCATTGTCTAGTGTTAAGGGTTTGAATATTAACCCTCTGCTCTTCTTTTAAAGCAAACCAAGGAGCGCGTGAAGCTCCTAATCCAACTGGCCGACGGCTTCTGTGAGAAAGGCCACAGCCACGCTGCAGAGATCAAAAAGTGGGTGACTGCTGTGGACAAGCGTTACAGGGACTTCTCCCTGCGCATGGACAAGTACCGCAGCAGTCTTGAGAAAGCCCTGGGTATCCCCTCTGACTCCAACAAGGCAGAACGGCTGGTCAATATTTCAAATATTTCATTCCTAGGATTCCCAAGTTTGTCTTCTTATCAAACCCTCCTAACCTTAGACTGTCTTTCTCACTCTCTTTTAGAGCAAGGACCTTCAGCTGGACATCATCCCAGCCACTCCGCAGGGTTCAGAGGTCAAGTTCAGGGAAGCCGCCGCGCACGAGCCGAACGAGGAAAAACGCAAGTCGGCACGCAGGAAGGAGTACGTGACAGTCGTTTCGAACACTACACGAAGTCTAAGGACTGCGAGCGCTAAGCTCGCACAACGAGGACGCAGTCAGCAGGCTGTCTGTGAGAGATTTGTGGCAGAGTTAATTGGATTAAGGTTTCGAGTGCAGGAAACATGCAGAAGTGAAGCGCTTTAAGAGGGTGAAGTACAAATGGTCCTTTATTGTTTTCTGTCAACACAGCATAAGGGACCTTAATCTAAATGTGAGGACATAATGGACATGGGCGATTTAAACGTCCATCTCCGCCTGCTAGCCTAGCTTTCTATGCATCATTTTATCGTGGCGTTTTATCGCCGCTCATGGCAGGTTTATGACAACGTTTTTTGTCCCGTAAGGCTTTCCTTATCCGTTGCAGTAAATGCATGAAGCTGGCAGGCCTAGGAGGCGCCGTGGATCGTCACCGTTTGAATGGCGAGCGGCCAATTTCAGCTGTTTTTCTGCGTTTCTAGGTTCATCATGGCGGAGCTGATTCAGACGGAGAAAGCGTACGTGCGAGACCTGCGGGAATGCATGGATGTAAGATCATCTCGATGCTTGTCGAGCAGCAGCAGAACGAACTGCACTCGGTTCATTTTGTAACGGTGGGGCTGACTCGACATTTCCCATGTTGCAGACGTACCTGTGGGAGATGACCAGCGGGGTTGAGGAGATTCCTCCAGGAATCATCAACAAGGAGCTCATTATTTTTGGAAACATGCAGGACCTCTATGAATTCCACCATAAGTAAGACCACGCATTTCAGGCACCACCTTTTACCCCTGTAGAGCCACACTCGGAACATTGTTTAGCTAAAATGATGCATCCAGAACTTTTCAGGTTGACACGCAGGAAAGAAACTGCATAAACCAAAGCGCTGTCACCTTAAACCTTAAGGCTTCAGTTAGCATTTTGAGTGTTTATGCAGTCCTAGCTGGTGTTCTCTGGGCGTGGGATGATGTAACCTGTTGGTATCCTGCTGCTTAATTTGAATGCATCAGAGCCAAATATTGCTTTTTGGATGGAACACTATTCGAATAGATTTAATCAATCATCACTTTGCTATATTGCACACAAATGTTTTTATTTTTTTACCTTTATGACACGAGTTAGCAATGATCATTTTAATAGAAATGTGTTCACCAGTCTGATACGATAATATTCACATATGAACATATACGGCTGGATAGAAAGTGCAGCAGCAGCCCAGACCTTTAATCTAAGACAGCTCAGTGTGAATTAATACCTGCAAACATCAATCCACTGAAAGACTGAATTGGCCAGAATTCCTCCTCAGCAATCTGAGACTCATTTTCATAGTACCGTGGTAATATTTCATGCTTTTTTCCCCCCTTTATTGAGTTTATTTTCTTTTTTTATGGCGTACGTTATCATCTCACCTTCCTACATTTATTTTCAGCATTTTTCTCAAAGAGTTGGAGAAATACGAGCAGCTTCCTGAAGATGTCGGCCATTGCTTTGTCACATGGGTATGTAGTCTCCCGCATATGACTCGCTCGTCAGCCCTACCATGCTTCTGTAACGACCTGTTTCTCTGTTCTTTAAGGCTGATAAGTTCCAGATGTATGTGAACTACTGCAAGAACAAGCCTGACTCCACGCAGCTCATATTAGAACATGCTGGGAACTACTTTGATGTGAGTACAACAGTCAGTAGGTCTTGTCAGTCATGTACGATCAGAGCTTACCCAAACTTTTATTTATTTATTTCTTCTTTTGCCTGATGACAGGAAATCCAACAAAGGCACAGACTGGCCAACTCTATCTCCTCCTATCTGATCAAGCCAGTGCAGAGAATCACCAAGTATCAGCTTCTGCTGAAGGTCACCCATCTCAGCACACTTTAAATGAGCTGCTTAGAAAATTTTCCATGATTCATTTCTCACGATTGCTGTGCTCTTGATTGTTTAGGAGCTTCTAACATGTTGTGAGGAAGGTAAAGGCGAGATCAAGGATGGTCTGGAGGTGATGCTCAACGTTCCCAAGAAAGCAAACGAT
The DNA here is from genome assembly GCA_032876305.1 of Orestias chungarensis. NCBI lineage: Eukaryota > Metazoa > Chordata > Actinopteri > Cyprinodontiformes > Cyprinodontidae > Orestias > Orestias chungarensis. Next base: position 4,899,264 of record JAVLVB010001216.1, on the reverse strand, counting down.
GCCATGCACCTCTCTATGCTGGAAGGTAGTAGTGATACTTTTGGTTCAACTTGTTAATGATCGGTTTATCAGTAGTAACTAAATTTGAAGATCCTCGCTGCAGATGACTTGAGATTTAGTTTTTTTTTTTTTTTTTTTTTTTTACAGCAGAACTAATCTCTACATGCAGCTAGAGTAGAAATCAGATTTAGCTTGAGCTGTTTTGCAAAGATGAATTGGCAGAATATTTTACAGATCTGCAAAACTGGTCTAAACATACGTTAAAGGACTTGCAGCTGTAAATGAAGCAAAATGTGGCTCTGTGATGTATTTACTCATGAGGGCTAAATGCAGAAACATAATAGACTTCGCAGCTTTTTACCTGTAAAACCTTAAAAAACTATAGGGTTGTTGTCTTATTAGTAAAGATTTTAAAATATACCTGCTGTCTTTTTTGTTTGTTTGTTTCCTCCAGGGTTTGATGAAAACATCGAGTCCCAGGGCGAACTCATTCTCCAGGATTCCTTCCAGGTCTGGGATCCTAAGACTTTGATCCGTAAAGGGAGAGAACGCCACCTCTTCCTCTTTGAGATGTCTCTGGTGTTCAGCAAGGAGGTGAAGGATTCAAATGGGAGGAGCAAATATATCTTCAAGAGCAAACTCTTTGTAAGTAGATGAGGATGGATCCACAGTCATTAAATCCAATTTCACTGCTCTAAGCCTAAAACATCATAAACGTTATATGCCCTTATTGTAACTGTGCGGGCGGAAAAAAACTACTTTTTTTTCCCCAGTGTTGCATCTTTTTTCCCCGTTTAAATGTTTTTTTTATTGTCCACGGTTGTACATCGGTCTGAAAGCATGCAGGACATCAGTAGATGACACTTTGAAATCTACTGTTCAACTGAAAGTTTAAAGAAAAGCCAATTAAAGTAGTGTTTTCGATTTTTTATTAAATTAATTTATGCGAAGCTAAGTAAAGTTTTCTCAGCGTTCACCAAAAAAAAAAACTAAATATAAAATTAGCTTTGCTAAGTGTCTCCACAAATAATCAAATAAGAAATTGCTAATAAAAAATAGGTAAAAAATACTTTCTAACGAGCTCTTTAGCACAGCCCTTATGTTAAGTCTAACTGTGACTGTGTAAAACAACAGAAACCCGTGTTGGCAACTTTCAGGTTCCACTTAAATGCCATCAAATATTTTAGGAAAATCTGGCAGAAATGATATCTTTGTCAATAAAGTCAACTGGTGGCGACCGCCGTAAAAATGGATGACTTGACACGTTCTGTTGGTTCGTACCTTCCTAGACTTCGGAGCTGGGGGTGACGGAGCACGTCGAAGGAGATCCGTGTAAGTTTGCTTTATGGGTGGGACGTACCCCGACTTCTGACAACAAAATCGTTCTCAAGGTAAGCAATGAAAAATGTTCCTTTTATCCACTTCTAAAACGTACTTAAGGTTTGACTAATACAGTTTTACAAATAAGAATTTGAAAGATAAATTATGGAAAAATTGACCCCCAAAATGTTGTAACCCAACAACAACATGCATTACATCACCTGTATTGGTGGAGCTAATATTTATGATCCTACAGATTTCTTTCATTATCTTTACCCTGTAATACAGTTTTTTTTTATAAAGCTCTCTGCTGTCCTCCTGTTTTTCCTTCTCTCTGTCCTCTTTGTCCTGCCGTCAGATTCTGCTTTGTTCCATCTGTTTACAAGAAGAAAAAAAACACAGACACATTTGTAAATCCAGGGCTGTGTTTTCTGTGGATGTTTGTATATCTAACTCTCTATGTGGGCTGAAATGCTTCCACCAACGCTGGTGAAACCGTCAGCTCACGCACGCCCACAGTCCCTCGTCCTGGCCGTGTACCACTGTATCAAAGTAACCACCCTGCTCCTCTTTGAAGCAGAAAAATGATATTTTAATCATCTGGCCTCCCCCCACCACCCATCCCCGTAATCATGTTCTGCGTGTTTTTGTTGTTGACCTCCAAGACGGATTAAAGTCGGCGTCAGCCGTTGGAGCAGCATGAGAAACCCACCACATTGAGCACCGAGTGTCTCTCAAGTTAACTCCCAAACTAGCCACTGATGAGCCGTCATGCCGTGTGTGCGATGTAGCTTGTGTCCCATCACTAACACCGTACACGTACTCCTCATCACTGTCTGTGACACGTGTTAAATGGCCGTCGTTGCTCCGTCGGGGGCCAACTTATCAGTGTTATGCATTTATACCACGTGAAGTCATGTTTTATTCTGTGAGCGCATAAAAAATGTGCCCGTATATTTCCTCCAGCCGAATCAGTGAAATTCTTTATTCTATATTTCAAATTCAAAGCTAAGTCAGGGAGCCAAACATGGAGCAACGGTGAGTACAAACTATCCCACAACACAGCCCTCATCTGCTTCACACAAGTCTGCACGCTTCTCCAGGTTAGTGCCTTTATGACGTCTACCTGACCAAAGACAATACTTCATTTTCCTGCTAGGTTACCCAGTAACTTTGACATCTGCAACCATTTCTTGAATATTTTTTGTTACATTCGTTTATTACCCATTTTTTCTTTGGCCTCTGAAAGCATGTTCATTTCCGTCCCCTCAGTACTCGGTCTGAGATCATTTCGTGTGAATGTAAAAGAAGCACAGGTTCCTTCGATACCAGCTTTCAGGTTATCTTCGGTCAGGCGTCTTTCTTCTTCGTTTTTATAATATTACATAGATTTTCTAAGAGGTCATGGTCAGAATAGTTTCTTAAGTCAAGCGCAGTAACTCCACGGTTATTAGACCTGCTGGAAAGTGGGCAGGTGCTCAGTTCTGCTGGGCAATTACATCAAAATCTCTCTTTACACCAGAAGGAAGCAGAAAATGTTCTGGATACTCCCCTCAAAGAGGAGTTTTTAGAAACCAAGCAGAAAGAAACCACAGATGATATGGTAACCCAACATAACCATTGAACCCAAATATTACCCTGGACTTTCATCTACTTTTTATTTTATTTACTTTTTGTAAACCATGACACTCAAAATGAAAAGACAAATGTGTAATCGGTATTGATCAGTTTTATTTATTTATTTATTTTTCAGAATTGAGTGGGGAAACAATTGCATTTATTTTTTCACAACGTCCATCAAAAACATGGAAAATACCATAAAATGATCAGAAGTCGTTCAGACTTGTGTGAAACAGAGTGAAATTTGATCAACAAATGAAGTATTATTTATTTATTTTCTCTAGTTTTGATATCTGATGTCAGATCTCGTTCAACATCTTCCTTTGCTCCCCCGTCAAAGGCCTCTAATATTGAAAACAAGCAAGATTGGATCAAACACATCAGGGAAGTGATCCAGGAGCGCACCATTCACCTGAGAGGAGCCCTGAAGGAGCCCATTCACATTCCCAAAGCGTCCACAGCCAAGCATCTCAAAGGACGGAGGTGAGCGTGTAACACAGTTGATCCCGCACATTTCAAACCCAGACATCAAATAATCACGTTTGCCGTTGTCAGGGATGGAGAAGACCTAGACAGTCAGGGTGAAGGCAGCAGCCAACCAGACACCATCTCTCTGGCATCTCGCACCTCTCAGAACACGCTGGACAGCGACAAGGTGAGAAGAAGAAGAAGAAATAGAAGAGGTGGAACCAGGTTGTCTAGCTCTTCTCTTCTCTTCCGCAGCTCTCCGGCGGCTGTGAGCTCACGGTGGTGATTCACGACTTCATGGCAAGCAACAGCAACGAGCTGACGCTGAGGCGAGGTCAAACCGTCGAGGTTCTGGAGCGGTGTCACGAGAAGCCGGACTGGTGCCTGGTGAAGACGACGGACCGCTCCCCGGCCCTGGAGGGCCTGGTTCCCTGCGCCATGCTCTGCATCGCCCATTCTCGTTCATCCATGGAGATGGAGGGCATCTTTAACCACAGAGGTATGGAGCGGATCATCAGTGTTCATGTATAGTTATGTCCCACGGCGGCTCCAAACTTTAGATTTTATCCGATAAGCAAGCAAACAAGGACATCTAATAATTTGTATTAAGTCCCTCAGACTCACAAGTCAAGAGTGTTTCGTTTTAAGGAAGCTGTTCTTAGAAAGGCTTCTTAGAGGACAATGTTTAACAAGCAGCATCGTGAGGGACAAGGAACAAATTAGATCACATAACCAAGTGGATGAAAAGCAATATCTGCAGCTTTAGGAATCCCAGACGGCTTTTTTTATGTGTCAGATTTCCCCCTAAACTGGAGAGCATTAAGCATTGAAGCAACCAAAGAAGATTTCCGTGGTAACTCTGGAGGGGCCGCAGAGATCCTCAGATAAACGGATATTATGCAAATCTGACCGACAACCCCAGAAAATCTAGTCGAGTTCTGCTTGAATGTTGTCACAAGCCTAGTAGGAGGCAGAGGGAACATGTGGAAAGTGGTTCCATGGTCAGACGGGACCAAACGTTAGTTTTCTGGCCCCTTTTCCACCAAACTTGTTCCAGTGCTGGTTCGGTGCTAGAGCCAGAGTTATCACCGGTTCTTTGTGTTTCCCCTGACCAAACTGGTGCTTAGCTGGCCCCAACTCTTTCTAGGGCCAGAGGAGAGAACCGGTTCGCCGTGATGACGTCTGGGACTGGGGGCGTGGCTACGTAACAACTATTAGCCGGTAAACAGGTTAAGAGCGGCAGTTTATAAACAACACTGGAGTTTCTTGTGCATCAAAAGAAACAAAATGGACCTGAAGTCAAAGCAGCAGTGATCAGTGGAGGAGACAAACTTCCTGCTCTCAGTGGGGTCCCCAACCGAAGTGGAAAAGAAAACTTGAGGGGGCTTCAAGGTCCAAACCGGTGTTCCAATACATGCAGCGAGAGATGGAGGGTCTGAGAGCAGTGGTGATCAAATTATTAACAAGCTTAAAAAGTGTTGTTGTGGTCTTGTGGCGGTTGGATTTGGTGCTAAATCTACTGGGTAATGAGGACGTACGCATGGAGCGACGTGATGACGTAGCTTTCCAGACAGCACGAGCGCGTGGAAAAACAAACGGTTCTTTGTTGGTTCGCACTTTTGTAACCAGCCGCTAACCGACTCTAGCACCAGCACGGAACCAGCCCGTGTTGGAAAAGGGGTACATGTTGATCACGGTTGCGCTTCGTTCTGTTTGAAAGAGTTTGAGGTGATTCACAAAGAAGAACTGGCAAAAAAACAAACAATAAAAACGCGTGTATAGGATTGCTGCTGTAACTGCAAAAAGGTTCGTAATTATTAATTAGTAATTATTTCACAATGATGTGGCAATAAAACACAATACACATAGTACTTATAAAGCATCTCTCACTCTTTCACAGATACCTTGTCAGTGTGCAGCAGTGACTCTATCCTGCCGGGGTCTTCGGCAACTCTCCAGCCTGGTCACGGCATCAGCTCCCACAGCTCGCCGGGACCTAAACGGCCAGGTAGACTTTTCTGGTGCATTTGTTCTAAAACAAACCTGATATTCTTATAAAGTTCACGGTAAACGCAGTTCCAAAGCCCAGTGGTGGAGCTGTGCAAGTGTTATGCAGCTAACATCCCACTTTGTTTCTAAGGTAATACCCTTCGCAAGTGGCTCACCAGCCCGGTGCGTCGGCTCAGCAGTGGCAAGGCGGACGGCCATGTGAAGAAACTTGCCAACAAGCACAAGAAGAACCGGGAGGTGAGGAAGAGTGGAGAGGTAACAATGGGCTCACAGAAGGACTCGGACGACAGCGCTGCTACTCCTCAAGATGAAACTCTGGAGGAGGTGGGTGGATGCGTGCGCACTTTTTATTTTCTGTGAGTGACGCCACCTGAACTGTGAGGAAATCTCTTCACTTCCACTCCTGTGTGTCGCAGAGGGTCCGTAACGAGGGCTTGTCGAGCGGCACGTTGTCCAAGTCGAGCTCCTCGGGCATGCAGAGCTGCGGCGAGGAGGAAGGAGAGGAGGGTGCCGACTCGGTTCCTCTGCCTCCGCCTATGGCCATCCAGCAGCACAGCCTGTTGCAGCCGGACTCGCAGGACGACAAGGTGAGGAGAGAGAGATGGAAACGGCTTGATGTAGGATTAAGACATCAGCTGTTTCATGTAAGAATATATGTGTTCTTGTAGAGATTTTAAAACAGTGGCACATATGTGAACGATTTACAACCATTTTGGCTTTTTTTCCTGTCAAACATTGTGGCTAAGTGGTAAATTGCCATAGGAACATCTTCTTGATTGCATACCAGAAATCTGCCAATTCTGACTACTTATATTATTTGTGATGAAGCCTAAAAATAATTGGAAAAGTTGATGGTCGATCACCCCCTTCAGCTCCAATTTACAGGGCCGCAAGTCTAAGTCCAAGTCTAAAATAAGGACTTATACTAAAAATGAAACGGACATCAGTCGCAAAACACTTCTTAATGAATTTAAATTCCAGCTGTCAGAGCTGTTGCTCTCCAATAAAACTGTTTATTTCATTTTCTGATGAAACTAAACTGATTCTTCTCTGGTTTGCTGATCACTGTTCTCGTTTCCTCCCTTTGTTTTAAAGCAAGCGTGTACAGTCTAGGCAGCTTAAGACTAAAGCAGATACTCCTCTGATACTAATTTCTGTTTCTCTTTTGTTTGTCCCCTGGTTGTATTGTTTGCTGTTCGCCAACGCTGTAGCATTACCTTGATTTATGTCCTGTCTTTGCTTTGTCTCAGTTTCCATATCTCTCCATTTGATAGCCTTGCTCTTACCCTTCTGTCTCCTCCCTAAGTCTGATTCTTTGATTCCTACTTTTTTTTACCCCTCCTTCCACTTTAAAATAGTCTTTGTAAAGCCTTTTTCTGTTTTCTTTTGGGTTTTTTCTTTTAGGGGAAAATGACTTTAAGCTTCGTAACGTCGTTTTTTTTAATGAACTCATGACATTCCTGAATTTCTTTAAGCCTTTTAGTTCTTTTATTTCTTATTTTGACGCTTGCCTTTTTTGTTTTGTTTTTCTTTCTAAAGTAGTTCTTAATGCAGTGAGTCACTTGCAGAAGAGCAGGTCAGGATTAAAATTGTAAATAAGAGAGAGACGACACATGTAGCTCCTTTCTCTGAGTTGAGGGCAATGTGGAGCTTTTTTTTCCTTCAGCGTTAGGTCAGAGTCGAGAGATGCACTGCCTTATTTCTGCCGGCCTCACGACGCCTTGCGCATGCTCGACTCACACTTGAATGCAGCGTATGTGTGCATGCTTCACGAGTCATAGACGACAGACGTTTAGGAAGAAACGAGCGCTCAGTGAGGAAGTGATCAGGTTCCCTATCAGCAGAGCAGGCAGCTCCTCTTCAACTATCTAAATAAGACCCACTCCGAAATGGAAACTCAACCACCGCCCCCATCCCCGGTCCCCCCGTCATCCCCAACAGTCGCAGCCCCCTCCGTTACCCCCTCCCCGTCCTGCTCGTCCTCATCCCCCTTTTTACCTTATGTGCGTTACCTCATTACCCATGCAAGTAATTGGCATCTCTAAATGCTGGCGAGGCCAGAAGGGCGCACAGCACCGAAGGGTGAGAGTCTCCTGAACTATATCTGCACAAATACATCCATGAACCTCTTTTCATTCTCGCTGATGGCATTCTCTCCCTCATAACAGGAAGCAACAGAGAAACCTCTTTCTTCCACTCTGATTACACATTTTTCACCATCTTTTCTAATCAAACCTTGAATGATTTTTTTCTTCTTCCATATTTCTTTTTTTCTTCCACCTCATGTTTTCCCCTCTCCATTTATAGTTTTTAGTATTTGATATTTTCTAAGTTTCTTTTTGTTTTCCCCTTAAGATTTAAATGGAGTTTCACCTTTCTTGGAGAAACTGCCTCAGATTATATCACAAAATATTTTCACTAAACTAATATGCATTTAGATCATTAGAACCTGAACTTTACAGCATGATTCTTAACCTCTATGGAGAAGAGATTTCTTAGATTTCCGTTAATGTTTATATATATATATATACATTTATAAATTCTTATCCAGAGTAGTGACCAGGTTGCCATCTTCTAATGCTCGCTCTGTTTGCTTCCTCCCTTTGTTGTCGCTCAGACGTCTTCTCGTCTGTCTCTCCGTCCTTCCAGTTCGGAGACACCGAGTGCCGCTGAGTTGGTGAGCGCCATCGAGGAGTTGGTCAAAAGCAAGATGGTAGGAAACAAAGCCGGATTATAAACCCGTGTATCCCAACCTTATCAAAAACAGCATTGCGGTAATTGGTTAAGGTCTAATGTCTGCCTATCTTGGTCCAGTTTACAGCTGAAAGGATTGTTATTAAATGAAAACCTACGTCGGCAGATTAGTCAAGTCAAAGTCAAGTCAAAGTTGCTTTATTGTCAAAACTGCAATATGTACAGGACATACAGAGGATTGAAATTGCGTTACTCTCTGACCCATGGTGCAACATTAAACATTAATTAGCAATAAACCTAGAATAAAAGAATATAAAAATAGAATAAGAATAAAATGAGAATAAACACACACTGAAGCGCAAATATATATACACTGACACATG
>JAVLVB010001216.1:4876059-4890669 GCA_032876305.1 Orestias chungarensis | reverse complement strand
AGTTGCTTTATTGTCAAAACTGCAATATGTACAGGACATACAGAGGATTGAAATTGCGTTACTCTCTGACCCATGGTGCAACATTAAACATTAATTAGCAATAAACCTAGAATAAAAGAATATAAAAATAGAATAAGAATAAAATGAGAATAAACACACACTGAAGCGCAAATATATATACACTGACACATGAAAAATACAGATGTAAAAATGACTACTTGAAAATTTAAAAATATAAGGCCCAATATTAAAACTCAAGCATTTAAAGTGGCAGTGCAGATTATGAAGTCTTGTTAAAAAAAAACGGTGTAAGTCCGACGGCAGTGCAAAAACAATTATCTGTAGATAGTTTAAAGTGATATGTGCATTGAAAGATAAAGGGGGATGTAATTATTATTTTTTTTGTATTGTTAAGGGGGGGGGTTAGGTTCGTGAGAGGGGGGGCAGAACAGGAAGCGAGTTGAGGATCCTGACCGCCTGGTGGATAGTGCTGTCCCTCAGTCGGCTGGTCTTGGCCCGGAGACTCCGCAGTCTCCTTCCTGATGGTAGCAGACTGAAGAAGCTATGTAGTGGGTGGGTGGAAACACCTGCCATGCAGAGGGCTTTTCGGGTGAGGCGGGTGTTGTGAAGTTTGTGAAGGGTGGGAAGAGAGGTGCCAATGAGCTTCTCAGCTGCCCTCACGATGCGTTTGAGGGTCTTGCGGCAGGACGCGGTGCAGGCGCCGTACCATACCGTGATACAGCTGGTCAGGACACTCTAGATGGTAAATCTGTAAAAGGTGCACATGATGGGGGCTGGAGCTATTCCTCTTCTCAGCTTACGGAGGAAGTAGAGACACTGATGACCCCTCCTGGCTAGAGATGTTGTGTTATTAGTCCAGGAGAGTTCCTCAGTGATGTGCACACCCAAGAACTTGGTGCTGCTCACCCTCTCCACAGCAGAACCGTTGATGGTCAGAGGATTATGTTATGGGCATGATTTTCTGAAATCCACAACAATCTCTTTCGTTTTTTCAATGTTTAGTGAGAGATTGTTGTGTATGCACCACTGGGACAGGCGACTCACGTCACTCCTGTAGTTTATCTCGTCATTGTTATTTATGAGACCCACCACAGTCGTGTCATCCGCGAACTTAACAAAGAAGTTGGAGCTGTGCAACGGTGTGCAGTCGTGGGTCAGCAGAGTGAATAGGAGAGGGCTAAGCACACATACTTGTGGAGCCCCCGTGTTCAGAGTGATGGAGTTGGATGTGTTGCTGCCGACCCGTACTGCCTGTGGTCATCCAGTCAGGAAATCTAACAGCCAGTTGCGCAGTGAGGTGTTCATATATATGTATATATGTACGTATATATACATATATATGTATACATATATGTGTGTATATATGTATGTATATGTCTATATATATGTATGTATGTATATGTCTATATATATGTATATGTATATATATGTATATATATATATATGTATATATGTATATATATATATATATGTATATATATATATATATATACTGTGCTTGTAGATATTTGTTGGAAAAACTTGTTTCGTTAAATAACATGAAAGTAACAGATGTGTTTAATATCCATGTATTTTTGTATTAGTTTGATTGGGTTACTGCAATAAAAATAAGTCCAAGGCTTCTTACACAAATTTATTAGGGATACTTTAAATAAGTTAAATTAATATCATTGACAAAAAAAATCCTGTTAAAGAAATGGGATGAAAATTTTAGGGAAAAAAACAGTGGTATGAAAAATGCTTGATTCAGTACAATATGTATTCATGCTGTAAAAAGCTGAGCTTTTCTCCTCGTTGCATCACTTTGTGTCGACGCAGGCTCTGGAGGACAGACCCAGCTCTCTGTCTGTAGAGCAGGGTGACAGCAGCTCCCCCTCGTTTAACCCCTCTGATAACTCCCTCCTGTCCTCCTCCTCGCCGGGTGAGGAGATGGATGAACGGAGGGCCAGCATCCTCAAGAAGAGACAGTGAGATTTCGTGCCTCATCACACACACACACACACACTCGTTAAACCCAGTTCTCATTTGAGCTAAATCTTTCACCTCGTTTTTTTTGTGTTAGCTTCGTTCTGCTGGAGCTGGTAGAGACGGAGCGAGATTACGTCAGAGATCTCGGTCTCCTCGTTGAGGTGAGTTGACGCTTTTAACGGCGGGTTTTGATACGTATTCAAGCTTATCGTTGTGATTTTTCTCTTTTCATAAGGGCTACATGAGCAGGATGAAGGAGGAGGGCGTTCCGGATGATATGAGGGGGAAGGATAAAATAGTGTTTGGCAACATCCATCAAATATACGACTGGCACAAAGAGTATGTTAAAGTGCAGATTTCTCTTTGCTCAGTCACCAAGCAAACCACTCACGTGTCTCTGTTCCCTTTCTGCGTCGCACAGTTTCTTCCTCAGGGAGTTGGAGAAATGCTTGGAGGATCCGGACAAACTCGGACTACTCTTCCTCAAACAGGTGTCGTGTTTACTGAAGATCCCATTTTTTCCTGGGTCTGAATTATTTGTCAGATTCTGAAATCGTCGTAATTTCGCTGGTCGTCTCTGCAGGAACGGAGGTTAAATATGTACGTGGTGTACTGTCAGAACAAGCCCAAGTCAGAGCACATTGTGTCGGATTATATCGACACGTATTTTGAGGTACGCGACCGTTAACTTGAGCTGCCTTAGATATTAAAAGCTTTCAGACTGTAAGAAAACAATGCTTGTTTTCTTGTTTGTTTTTTTATGAAGGGTCTGAAGCAAAGGTTGGGGCACAGGCTGCAGATTGCAGACCTGCTCATTAAACCTGTCCAAAGGATCATGAAATACCAGCTGCTGCTCAAAGTAAGTCCTTACTGACCACCAGAGGGCGCCAAGAGTCCCTTTAACTGTTCACTACATACACACAGCCAGACATGAATCATAATTCTGCAACAGAAGAAGCCAAACGTGGAAAATCTATGCCGTGATTTTTGTGCCGCTAGGTTTACGTGCACAGAGCCGTCTGAAGGAGCAGTAACTGTAAGCGTGTGCGCATGAATCTCACTCGCACGCGCTCGCTTATAGGTGCTCGGACACGCGCTCATCTCTGACAAACTGCTGGCTCGCTCGGCTCTGTGTCTGCGCTCGCTCCATATAAATACCAATGTTAGACTTTTGCATACATCTTTTTGACAGCGATCTTACTCCATAGTTTAGTCTCTTTTTCCATCTTGTCATCTGTTAGTGTTGCGAGGATACGATCAGCGGTTACCTTTGCTTGTTCAATAAAAACATTACGTTTCTCCACGTAATAGTGGGACAGTATTACAGTATTTAATAGAACGTTGCCTAACATAAAAATTATAGTAAGAAATACATTTGTATACTTAAATAAATACATAAATTCTTACGCTTTAAAATTGGAAAAATAACCGTGTTATCTTCTATTGTGTCTTTCATTGCTTTCCTGGACGTAAACAATGGGGCAACTTTAAACTTCAACAACTTTAAAAATCCGAATCCACAGTTACGTCCGGAAACATTTCGCTGTTGTGTTGTGAATACTTTCCTCCGGCTCGTATTCGGGTCTCCTTAGGTCGGAAACCGTTCACACAGACACAGAAATCAGCAAAACTTATAACTCATTTCTGCCCCGTTATATTTACCAGTGCCATAAACGTTCTGTTTTGTCTGATTCAGGATTTCCTCAAACACTCTAAAAAGGCTGGGCTGGAGTGTCCAGATCTAGAGGTAAGATAAGTGACAAGAATCCTTCTCCTACATTTAAAAGTATCAGTTTGCATTCGAATGCTTTCTTCACTTCTACATCCTACAGAAAGCCGTGGAGGTCATGTGCCTCGTCCCAAAAAGGTGCAACGACATGATGAATGTTGGCCGGCTTCAAGGATTTGATGTAGGAGAATTGAAGTATTCATCAATACCTCCAAAACGTTCCTTTGCGGCCTCTATAAAGTATTTTTCTCCGTCTCCAGGGGAAGATCGTAGCTCAGGGTCGCCTCCTGCTGCAGGATACGTTCATGGTGTCAGACGCCGGAGACAGCCTGCACGGCGGGATGAAGGAGAGGAGGGTGTTCCTGTTTGAGCAGCTGGTTATCTTCAGTGAGCCTTTGGACAAAAAGAAAGGTTTCTCTCTGCCAGGCTTCCTTTACAAGAATAGCATCAAGGTGTGAAGAGTAAAAAAGAAACTAAAGGAACCTGATTCTGCTCCAGTGGGATAAACGATGCATGGAAATGTGATTTCTCCCGTCTCAGGTGAGCTGTTTGGGTCTGGAGGAGAGCATGGAGGGCGATCCTTGTAAGTTCATCCTCACTTCTCGATCAACCAACGGGGCCCTGGAGTCGTTCGTGCTTCACTCGTCTCACCCGGGCGTGTGCGAGGTCTGGGCCCTTCAGATCAGCCAGATCCTCGAGAGCCAACGCAATTTCCTCAACGGTAAGCCGTCGGACGAACGAGCAGCCGTCTGTGTTTGGTGGTGGCGCTGGTTCTGCACATGCTTGTCTCTTTGTCCCCTGTGCCGTCTCACAGCTCTGACTTCACCAATAGAGTATCAGAGGAACCATGTGGGGGCCGTGGGAGGCATCGGCGTCGTATCGCCTGGAGTCGGAGGAGGGAACGCTCAGACCTGCTCCAACCCTTCAGAGCCCCAGGGCGTCTCTCGACGGCCCTCCAAGATTCCTCAGCCGTCCCGCCTGCCCCAGCCTCTGCGTCACCACGCTGGGGCCGACGCAGAGGGCCCCAACAAGATGTCAGGTATGGAACGTCCGCTCGCGCTCGTCAGCTTTGTTTTCATGGCACATTGGAGGTTATGACTGAGGTGTGAGTTCTGCTCGGTTGTGATCCAGGTCCGTCCCCTCGTCCTGTCCCTGCTTCCCTGCTTCCTCCGGGGGGCAGTCCGCAGGGCAAGCGCCCCCCCCAGATGGTAGAGGACCCGAAACAGACCCAGTGCCCCACACCCACCAACACTGTAACCCCTGTTCCTCGTGCCACCGTGGGGCCTCTGCCCTCCACGCCAGCTTCCAAACCGCGGCCTGCAGCCGTGTCCCCAAACGCCCCGACTCCATCCACGCCCGCCTTTGGGAAGGATGCTCTCCCCCCTCCCCCTCCCAGCCCGGGTCAAAAGACGGGATCTGGCTTTTGGAGCTCAATGCCGGCCTCTCCGGCCAGCAGGCCTGGCTCCTTCACCTTCCCAGGAGAGGCGGCAGAGGCGCCGATCCGTCAGACCTCCACAAGCACCGGGACCCAAGCCCACAGACACTCCACGCACAGCAAAGAGGCCGACCGCATGAGTACCTGCTCCTCTGCCAGTGAGCAGTCCATCCAGTCCACCCAGAGTAACGGGGTAAGACCTCCCGCTGCTGCCCGGCGCTGACTCGACTAACAGCCAAGCCGAGGGCAGCCTGTCGTCTCCTGTCTGCCTGTCGTCTGCTTCCTCCTGCGGCCGGCACTACTAATCTGTTCCCTACTAAGCATCACTTACGGGCTTCACCTCTTTTCTCGACCTCATTCTTGATGGCTTTAGATCGTTTCTGACGACAGATTCCTTCAAAAGTTTCCACTATTCCTCGTGGGAGTCTCTTCACTGAATGATCTTTTCCTGACTTCTTAAGCTTTAAACTAACAATCTTCCTTTCTCTTGGCTGTCTCAAACCGACTGCTGTCTTCATGGCGCGCGACTGAACTTACCTTACCTTAACCCTCTTGATGTCTGTGGTTCCTCCACAAACGCACTCATTCAACCTAACGCCGCCCGGAACCGCAGGGACGACAGAAAAAAAGGAAATCATCCGATCACGGCTGTTGAAAAACTGTCGCTGGTTCCTAGATCCTTCGCTTCTGTTCCTGATGTGTTGACGTTCGGGTTTTCGGCGCTGGCGCTCACTCCTGCCGTTTGCCTTGTTGCGCAGAGTGAAAGCAGCAGCAGCAGTAGCGTATCCACCATGTTGGTGACCCAGGACTACGCGGCCGTGAAGGAGGATGAGATCAGCGTCGGCCAGGGCGAGGTGGTCCAGATCTTGGCCAGCAACCAGCAGAACATGTTCCTGGTGTTCAGGGCGGCCACGGAGCAGGGCCCCGCCGCCGAGGGCTGGATCCCCGGGTTCGTGCTGGGTCACACCTCGGCCGTCTCCTCGGACTCCTCAGAGGGGCCAATCAGGTAAGACCTCCGTGGGGTTTGAGTTGGCGTTGAGCTTAGCAGGTTTCTGCTGACGGCGGACTGACCTTTGACCCTTTTCAGCAGGAAGTCTTCGTCTTGGCACACGTCTCTGCGTATACGCAAGAAGTCTGAGAGGAAAGACAAAGAGACCAAGCTGGAAAATGGTTACAGGAAGTCCAGAGATGGAACCAGCAATAAAGTTTCTGTAAAGGTGACGTTCAGATTTGTTTACCGGTCAGTGTAGCGTTCCGGTCAGATCTGACACTCTCCTTTTCTTTCACAGCTTCTAAATCCCAACTACATCTATGACGGTAAACACAGATTTTGAGTTGAAAATAAACGGATTACAGATGGCTGTAAACTTTTAGATTAATAAAAGCTTTAATTTATACTTTTGTTTTTTAAATCAGCTCCCCCAGAGTTCCTGGTGCCGCTGAATCACGTGACGTGTGACACCGGCGAGAGCGTCACCTTTAGGTGTAAGGTTTGTGGTCGACCCCGCGCCGCCGTCACCTGGAGAGGCCCCAACGAGACCAGCCTCGCCAACAACGGGCACTTCAGCGTCACCTACAGGTAGGAAGACGAGCGTCCGTCCGTGCACAGCGTGTTTACACAGATGACAGAAATATCGTGATCTGTAAGGAGAACTTCAGTGAATCAGATCCAACATTGGTGTGAACGAAAGCTGGTTCTGTGTCCCAGTGATGCTGGTGAGGCCACGCTCCGGATCATCGGCGCAGCCTCGGAGGACGACGGCGTTTACACATGCATCGCCACCAACGAGCTGGGCAGCGCGTCGACCTCCGCCTGCCTCAGAGTGTTGGGTAAGAGCGCCGGGAGGTCGCGGCAACGGCTGCCGGTTTGTGAGCGGCGTAGCGCGTGACTGATTTGGGTCGTTCACTTTCAGCCGTGTCCACCGATGGACTCAGAGTGAGCTGGAAGGACAACTTCGAGTCTCAGTTCGCCGAGGTGGCTGAACTCGGAAGGTAAGAGACTCGCCATCCGTCCTAATTTATCTGGAGTTGAATGGTTAGAACAAAAAAAGCTCTTCAGCCGTGCAATGAAAGCCGCGCCTCCTGTCCGTAGGGGTCGATTCTCTGTCGTCAAGCGCTGCGATCACCGGGAATCCAAGCGCACGGTGGCTGTCAAACACGTGAACAAGAAGCTGATGAAGAGGGATCAGGTGACCCAGGAACTCAACTTGCTTCAAAGGCTGCAGCACCCACACATAGTGAGCCTCGTGGACACGTTCGAAACCTCCAGCAGCTACGCCATCGTCCTGGAGATGTGAGTACCACGCTAACAGGAAGTCCTTTGTTGTCCAGCCCTCTGCTCCCCTTGTTTGATGATCCCTCTGGATTTCAGGGCTGACCAGGGCCGTCTGCTGGACTACATAGTGAGCTGGGGGAATCTGACGGAGGAGAAAGTGGGCTCCTATCTGCGAAGTCTTTTAGAAGCTTTACACTACTTGCACAACTGCAGAATAGTGCATCTGGACATAAAAGTAAGTTCCTGAGCATTTGCACCATTTGGGTTTAGTAAACAAATGTACACAACTGCTCAACGTGAGTCGGTTCCTCCCGAATCAGAATCAAAACTTTACCAACTCGGAACAGCTGAAGCTCAGACGGATCAGACCTAGAGAGGCTGCGAGTCCCCATTTCCTAGCTTATTTTCAGCTGGATCAGAGTCTGGACTGCCTTAATAAATCACACGTGTTCCACGTATTAAACATATTTCCACGTTCACGCATGTGAGAAATATTACATACATGTTGCACATGTGAACTCAACACATATTAAGTAAACAAAGGAATAAAAAAAGAGTTACAAAAAAAACACGGTCCAGCTCTACATGTGATTTTTCTTTGAGGTCTATAAAAGTCCATCACGGGACGTCTTCCTTCTCCAACTAATTACCTTTCTACCGTTTAGTCAAGTTCCTCAGAGCCTATTTGTTTCATTAGGGTGAGCAGAAACGAGGGGACGTCTGAAGAGGTCTGACTTTGAGCAACCGTCCTGTTTTAACATCTCTTCAACTCGTAGCCGCTACCCTGACCCTACAAAATAAAAGCATTACGCTGTGAAGGTTTCATCAAGGCACACTTACTATGGAACAAGTGGCTTGTTACGTAGTAGAAGTGTCATGTTAATCCCATAGAGGACTCTCTACTACCTAGCAGTGTTTCCTGCCAAAACAAAAAAACAGGAGCTGCTCTGGTGGCTTTTGTTTTTGTAGTTGGGGTAAATCTCTGCAGCTCCATCCAGATTTATCTCGGACTGCTTCCTTGATTATTGCTATTGTTGCCCATGCTATGAGTTTACATGGCCAAGTCTGAACCGAGTTGTGTGAAACATTGTTTGTGACCGTCCACAACTTCCTTTCTGACCCTTTTGTTCTCCTCTGGTCTCCATGATGCCTTCTTCACAGAACTGCTGCATTTATAATCATATTTAATCAGTAAATGTGTGTTTTTATCTCAAAGCCATACTTTTCATGTTTGTGTTGACATAAAGATTAAAGCAAACCGAGTGTAATTGGTCCAATAATCAAAACCAATATAGCTTTCAGTTGTAATATGGCGATTCCTCTCAGAGGTATTTATACCTCTTGAACTGTTTCTCCAAACAAATAAAATGTAATCTAGTGGGGACAACATAGTTAACCGCCTCTCTGTTTTTGTTCCAGCCCGAGAACCTGCTGGTCGCTCATAACGCCAGCGGCCAGCCTGTTGTCAAGCTCACAGACTTCGGGGACGCCGTCCAACTCAACAGCGCCCACTACGTTCACCCCCTGCTGGGGAGCCCCGAGTTTGCCCCCCCAGAGCTGGTGCTGGGAGAGCCCGTGTCGCTGACCTCCGACCTGTGGAGCCTGGGCGTGGTGACCTACGTCCTGCTGAGCGGCGCCTCACCCTTCCTGGACGAGAGCGCCGAGGAGACGTGCCTCAACATCTGCAGGTTGGACTTCAGCTTTCCCAGGGATTACTTCCACGGCGTCAGCCAAGCCGCCCGAGACTTCGTCTGCCTGCTGCTACGGACCGACCCCGGCAGGAGGCCGCCGGCCGGGCTCTGTCTCCAGGAGGCCTGGCTGCAGGGCCCGCAGGGCGACACCCGGGGCCGAGTAGAGGGCTGTCTGGACACGGCACGCCTCATTTCCTTCATAGACCGGAGGAAACATCAGACGGATGCGCGGCCCATCGGAGGAGTCAGGAGCTTCATCCAGAGTCGCCTTCAGTCTCGAATTTGAGCAGCCGCGTTTCCTCCCTGATCTCTGGAGAACTCTGTTTGTTCTCAGCGATCAGGGAGTTTGTGGCTTCCCTGGTTTAGATGTACGCTGATCTCATCCTCTCTTCACAACACTCAACGATTTATAGTCCAGTCTGGAACAACTAAGGATGCCCTCGTCTGCTGCTGCTCGCTAGTTTTAAACGAACAAAAACTAAAAAACCTTAAATATAGTAACTTATTTTCCTTCATAGGGCTCAAAGCTGATCAGAGGAGCCGTTTGAACGAGCCCCGACACAGGCGGACAGAAGATGCTGCCAAGGACCGGCAAGGACATTTTCTTTGTTTTACACACAGGACAAAAAAGAGACAGTTTGGAGAAGCTGCTCTATCTCATAGAAACAATATATATAAAAACAAGAAAAAAAAGTACAGTGTCTTTGTATTTAAAGTTAAAAAATACAATGTTGAGAGTTGGCTGTGCTGCCGTTTTGATGGTTCTTCTTCCATCCTTCCGTCATCACCAGACGCAATGTTGACTGCTGAGCGCCGCCAGAACGAGAGCCGTCGCGTTTACGCCTTACCTTGTACATAGACTTCTGCCTTCGCTCCTCCCGCCGTCACGACAGACTCGGATCACGGCGGTCGCCCGTGGAAACCGGTGAGCGCGGGAGGAGAAACCTTTCCGCTTTGTGTAAATGCGCTCGTATGTTCTGTTCGATCACCATGTGCAATGTTGCGGCTTTAGCGTTTTATGCAACTATTTATGAGGACGTCCTTCTTGTCCGTGCTAAATCTAGAGGAAAGCACGTACTTGGTACTGCGAGCACTGCTGGTGGTTTGTGTTTTGACTGTTGAGTCTCGAGACCGCCGGGTCACGCTGACGGTCACGACTTACAATCACGTGATCATGTTCTAGATTTTTGTTCTGAGCAAAACTAATTTAACTCGTTTTGTACTTTATGCCTCTGTAGTATTGGTACACCAAAGTTGCTCTAGCTTTATAGTACTTACAGAAAAAAAAAGGTTTTATTGGAACATGTTTAGGTAATCAATGACCTTTTAAATGATTGTTTACAAAGGAAAACACAAGGAGTGTTGGAGTGACACTTTTGGTTTAGTCTCCTTTATAAATAGGCAGGAGACTGAAGCTCTTCTAATTAACTCAATGAATTAAGAGTTAAATGATTTCATTTCCTTTAATAGTCTTCTTACTTGCTGCCAAAATGTTTTTTCATAGAAATTTCTTCTTTAACTATAAAAACCTCCCTGAAAATTCCTGGAAATGAAAGTGACATTGAGGGCAGAGTGAGCTCTCTGTTTGTTTATTAGTTTTAATTTATGACATAAGTGTGCACAAGCCGTCAGAATCAAGGAGAAATAGACTGGATATCTCAGTTTTAGTTTTTCCCACTCTTTTTGTTTTTTTTATTCTTTATATATATAAATATATATATAAAATTTACATGTTTGCTGCAACTTTGTGTTTTTTTTTATCTTTGCATGTATATTTCTTTGTACAGCTCATCATATTTTCTCTTGTAAATATTCTCATTTTGTCATCAGTTATTTGACAATTAAACATAATGAACAAACGCGACTCTGGTGGTTCATATTTCCTGTTTGATTGTTTTATCGTCTGGAATCGTTGCCTCTCTCGTAACTATTCCCACACTTTAGGTTTCTGCGTTGTTAATCTAGTTTTATTTTTGTAAAAGAGAACTTCTTCGTAAATCTTTGTAGGCTCCAAATTGTTTCCCTGCCGATCTTACGGGTTAGGGGTTGGCAGAATCTCTAGGGAAACATAAAAACGCCACAGGAAACCTAACTTTACCTGGAAATGAGGAATATCTATCCAGTTTTTCCCTTGCAAAGTCTTTTCTTGACTGTGACGGACAAAATGTGTTTTAAAAATCCCAACATCTGATTTCTTTTTTAAATATTTAGTTAGAATAATATTGCATCCAACTAGTAGATTATCCCCTAACAACCAGCGAAGGATTCTGGTTCCCACAGACCTGTTAGTTTTATTTTCAAGACGAAGAAAGAGTAAAATTGTATATTTTATATTATTATATATATAAAAGAATGATTAACCTGAATGGACTTTTTCTTTTCCTGTAATTAAGGCTCTCAAGTGATGAGATTTGGTACCGTCCATGCTTCTCTTACTAGACAAGGAAGCAAACTCTCCAAAGGCAGAAAAATCTGTGGTTTTTGTATGGTTTATGTATTGAAAGTACATACATAGTGATTAAAGAAGCCTCAGTTCAGTGGATTTTGGCGGCCAGTGTGGAAAAAAGCTGCAGTGTTTTACCCTGAAGGAAGACTACATTTCCCATGAGCATGGGAAATGAAGTGCTACAATCCTGATCTCCCGGTCACCTGCAGTCGGATTGAAGTACATTTCTGTTTCCAGCGGCTGTGTAAAGGATGAATAGCGATGAGGTTATGAATGTAATTGTGGCAAAACAATGCCGTATGATGATGTTGAAAATAAGAAACGGGGGACGTAACGTATGCCGTAAAGCAGTCAGCACCTTTGTAGTCGTTTTGTGTGCCAGGGTTCCTGCCGCCCTTCTCAAAGTTGCTTAATATAGGTGTTGTGCCAGATAGTGATCGTCGGCCAGAATCTATCTGCTTTTCTCTGGATTAAATGGTCAAAATACGCAGATATACACAAGTGCATTATAATGTAGGGTTAATTATAGATGTAAAAGCTTCACGTTTATCACGTAACGGCCATTATGTGATAGACATGTCTATGTGCTTGGTATGTCTGATGAGTTTGTGTAGCGACAACATGCAACAGTGACATTTGAACACCACCAGACGCTAGCATTGACGTACATGTTTTCCAGGTGTAATAATAGCTTTCTTTGCACTTTAGCGTTATTCTATTAGGCGATTGTGTTGTTGAACGTTTCCATCTCTTGCTGGATTGCTATCCCAGCAAACATGAAAGTTTGTGTACTCAATCTTGTATTTACTGTTTATTAGTTTTCCCCTGTATGATGATGTGCCACTAAGGCAGTTGATATTTTGACATACGACCATGTAAATCTCTAACTTTGACACTACCTATTATGTAAAATCTTTACTCTCTTAGTACTATCACAAATACAGTGGCTACAGTTACTGTATATCAGTGGCGAACCGTGAGCACTACAGCTAGGCCTTCACCCCCAGCCATGAGCCTCCCCTAGCCACCATTACACACCACCCATGGACTACGATTAATTGAAAGGGCTTACCAACTGCAATCATCTCATCAAAGATGACAAGTACGTCAACAATAGGCAATAAAATCTACAAAATTCTCCACAACAAGCAACCTGCTCAACATTAACTTCACCAAAACCGGACATACGGACTCAGACACCAAGGTTCATTTAATCACCATGGGCAGTGTTTTAAACTCACAGCGCATAAGAAATCACACACACACACCGACTGAGTCAAATACATTCATGAGCATCATAAAAGTAAAATCTCATTTCAAATGCACAATACACCAAGCACTATTACGCATCATTACACATATCAAACTCGAGGCACAGAAATCCAACCGCAAACTACTGATATGAGGATTTATAAGGGATCAGCTGACCTGTTTAATTAAACTATTTGTGCTCGCATTTTTACACAGAAAATTTATTTAAAAAATTTAAAAAATACTGAATGTACCAGTGTAATATTAATCCTGTGTGAATAATAATCAAGATGGCTTATAACATGGGCCTAGCTATTAAGCTAGCCACAACATCACTCTGGTCTTCCGCCATTTGGCTCTCTAGCTCACTCTCACGGTTTCTTATCACTCTACATCTGAGATTGAAGTTTAGACTTCCAGAAAGTCCTACGATCTTTGTTTTCCTTTCCCGCCCACTCAAAATCAAACCATGATTGGTCAAGTCACCCTTCACTCTGAAACTGAGACACACAGCTTGGCCTTCTTCTGGACTCATGAAGTCCTAACCAAACAATGAGCCAGATAACCGGGTCTTGATAGATTCTGACGATTCTGATTGGAAAACATGTTTTTCAGGACTGTTCACTGAGGTGAACTTGACAGTAGACTTACAACAATAGAATGTAGATGAGAGAAAATGTATCTAATGTATTATACAAGATGAAATTATATCAAATAAATAAAACTTTTTATTTTCTAAAATATACAAATAAAGTTTATGTAATACTCCTATTGTTTGGTCCATTTGTAGGGCTTCTCTGAAGGCGTAGAAGGCCCTAAGGGTTCCCCACTGCTGTATAGCCAACCTTAAAAATCTCAGTAGGTCCTATAGGTGTAGTTTTATTTGCTAATGCTATAAGTGTGTGTGTGTGTGTGTGTGTGTGTGTGTACAAACACGTTTTGCTTGTGCCCATGCATTTAAGTATGAGTGTGAAAATTCGTGTGTGGGCAAGGACAGGGGGGCCGGGTTGGGTTACCGACTCCTGACCTAAACAGCAAAAATGTCCCAGTCCGGCCCTGCTTTCCGAGGAAGTGAGAAATAAGAGGCTTACCTTATGTCCAATGTCTGAACTGGGGACAAGAAACACAACAGACGTAGAACCTAAACTAGCAGCAGGTGAACTTAATTGTCTCCTAATTAGATTAAGTCACGTGACTGTCCGAAACAAAAACAGCTCTTGAGAAAATAAGACCATATTTAACCAATATGTCATGAATTATATATATATATATATATTAGTGATGCACCGATACTGTGTGTTAGTGGCGTTAATGAATCACTTGCCTTTTCAACCATCAATGAAATTGATCTAAACAGAGGAAGAAAGGCACAGACAGAGCACTCAGCTCTATTTACCTTTGCCCCAGTAAAATTATACCGAATTGGTACTTCTTGTACTAGAATACATTTTCTGGGTACTCTACTGACGACCAATCCCTTCCAACATTACATGTGAACCTCTAGAGGGCCCTGTTACCTTATGGTGGAAACCATTAGCAAACCTCAGAAGTTTTATCTTGTCATTTTTGTTTGTTTAACTGAATAAAAGTAGTAGTTGATGTGTCAAATATACAGTGATCTAAAGTAGTAGACATTTTTGATGTGTCAAATATACAGTGATCTAAAGTAGTAGACATTTTTGATGTGTCAAATATACAGTGATCTAAAGTAGTAGACATTTTTGATGTGTCAAATATACAGTGATCTAAAGTAGTAGACATTTTTGATGTGTCAAATATACAGTGATCTAAAGT
>JAVLVB010001216.1:4846162-4875959 GCA_032876305.1 Orestias chungarensis | reverse complement strand
GACATTTTTGATGTGTCAAATATACAGTGATCTAAAGTAGTAGACATTTTTGATGTGTCAAATATACAGTGATCTAAAGTAGTAGACATTTTTGATGTGTCAAATATACAGTGATCTAAAGTAGTAGACATTTTTGATGTGTCAAATATACAGTGATCTAAAGTAGTAGACATTTTTGATGTGTCAAATATACAGTGATGTACTGGGACGGATCATCAACTCTGCAAATGATGGGCAGTTATTTACTTTGAACCATTCAGTTCATTTGTCTTATAGGAGAGCAATGCTGTGATTCATCTCTTCAAAATGATGCTCTACATCCATGTATCATGTTTATTCTGTAGGTTGTATAATTTCAGTAAATAAATTAGAATGCGTGTCTCGCACAAAAGGGGTTGAAAGAGTGGATGGAGTCTCAAGTCTCTCTCTGATCCACCTGATGTTGACCAGGAGAGTAACACAACAGGTTCAGCCATATTTGGTTGGTAGAAATTATGCTTTTTATTCTAATTTCCAATAAACAGAGAATATATCAGTCCCTTATTTGTACAAAACAAAAATACCTGAACAGGATACAATGTAGATCCAGGAGTCGTAGAGACAAAAATGAAGAAAAGCAATGAGGGGTATGAAGTTTTTGTTGTCGTTTGTATTTTTTTAAAGAATTACAGTTTGTTTCTTTTTTTCCCCCTTATTTATTTATTTATTTTATTTTTTTGACTTGTTGATTTCAACCCAAAGATAAAACACACAGCCAACAGAGTCATTTTGACGTTGAACGAAATCTGAACATCACCAAACCCAACAGGGTGAGTTGCTGATGTGGACCTGACCTCGGCGTTAGCTCCAGTACAGCACACTTCACAGTCCCCTCTAAATGTACATGAACACAATGACTGGACGGATGGCGATTAAGGGCCGTAGGAAGAGGCACCTGCTGAGAAATTTAGTCGAGAAAAAAGAACAGGATCAAAGAAGCACCTTAAAATACGAGTATATGGATATAAAGAAATGCTAAAATAATCCTGTTGAGCTACAGCTTATCATCAATCTGCTTGTAATAAAAAGTGCACAATAGCTACAACTAAGATCACCATGGGTTAAATGGTGACGTGCGTCCTCTCACCAGAACCCAGGGAGACAGAGAAGGGCTGCTTGGTTTTGTTTGGGAACAGGGATTTTACAAGATGTGGCGTCAGGAGTTGGGATTCTCTGACAGCCGGTCAGCTTATATGCAATAACTTCAAAAATAAAATAATCCAGTTGATCACAAAAATCAAAAGCATAACAAAAAGAAGACTTAATACTGTATATACTGTGGTGCATATGGCAAAATATGTCAGCATACACGTAGTTAACGAAAAAGGTCAAAATACATAGATATTAACACGATAAATCTACCTTTAATATTCGCTGTTAAGAGTGAAAGCATAACCCCCCAGTACATAGTGATGTGTGACCTAGGTACAGTGTTACATCTACTTCTCCATAGCTTCATATATTTAGACAAACAGCCGACGCTTGGTTATAACATTCCGACTTGTGCAAGGATTCACATGGCAGCATAGTGATCGAGAAGGCAAAGAGGAGGAGACGCGTTTGCTCCCTTAGCTGACGCATGACTTCACAGATGAGGAAGGGAATGTCGGGATTCGAGTGCCTCGCAAAAGTATTCACACCCATCCATATGTGCTGTTGCACATTTTGTCAAGTTACACCAAAAGACCCAAGAAAAAAAGTAAAAAACGTGCGGAAGGCAGCGGTCTCCTCAAAAAATAACTGTGTAGAGAACAAGTAATGTTGCTTTTAGGTAGTGACAGAAAGGATAAGTTCATCAACACGGGCAGCCAAAAATGGGTTTACTCTTACCCTGGTAGGGTAAGATGGGTACCTGGGAGCAATTCCAATTAGAGCCACTGCTCCTCCATAAGGAGAGGAACTAGTTGAGGTGGTTCCAGGTACGTCCTGGAAGAGAACCAGGACACACTAGAGGGACTCGTGGGAGCACCGTGGGATTGTCAGTCTGGGCCTCTCTTGCTTAGGCTGCTGCATCTTCAAGCCGACCCCAGATACGTGAAGAAAATTACAGATGAAGGGATAATCCTTTATTACAATGTCCCAGTCAAAGTCTACAACTAAATATATTTCGGTGACGTCTAAAGTAATTTTACTTAGTGGTATTAGAGTAAAGCAGCCATTTTGGAATGCTGAGCTTTCTTCTAAAGAAATAATTGGTTTTATAAAAAAGGTCAAGGAGTGTGAATACTTTTGCCAGCCCTGCGCTTCCACACGAACTCCTATCTGCTCTGCAGAGCTACTCTACCATGTCTAACAAAATAAAATTTAAAAAAAGAGAGAAGTACATAGTTCAGGCATCCAGAATAGGCCAAACGTGAAGGTTGTTCTGAATGCATGTGAAATCATAGCTTACTAACTGGACGTGTGTGAGGAAGGGAGGTTCAAGCTAATCTAATCCTGGGTAACGTTGAGGCTCGAGTGAGTTGAAAGGCCCGACAAGTGGCGCACACTGCTACTGAACCAGTGTCCGCACTAAATGCTCGCAATCATTGAAAGTATGGACTCAGTCTGGGAGACCTGTCATGGAAACGTGTTTTTAGCATCCGAGATGAATTCAACCAACAACTACAGTTTAGCTGGTTCACTTCTTCGTCCGCTTCATCCTTCGCATTCTTCTTCTTTTTTCAGTGTTACTGGTAAACTTTCAATATCATGAAGCCAAAAAAAAAAAACACAAAAAACTAAACAAGCAACCAAAACAACTCAAGCTTAATCAGAACTACTACGAAGCTACACATGCCTGCTACGTTTGAATATGATAGTCTCATCTTTCACTGAGTAATTTGCAACAATTTCATTAAAGTCTGCGCTGTTCGGTCTGTGCTGCCACTTTTCACATTCAGCCTATCGTAGGTTTTCCCCCCAAAGGCATGAAAACGTTCCTGTAAAACACTTCAAACTCCCCCATTAGTCCGGTCCTCACATTACTGCACACACGGGTCATATAAATCCATGTGATCACAGGTGGGAAACTGGAGCCATCTGAAACTTTTGGCATTTCTGCTAACAAAAAAAAAAGAGAAAAACAAAAATTATTTATCTATATGCATTGAATTCCGACAAAACAAAAGCTCTTATTGCTTCAGGGAGTCATACTTATTAGGATATCAGCTAAATTGTTATCTTTTAGCTTGCATTAAGACCACGGAGGGTCACGAGAGCTGAATATCGTTTGAAAACAGCATCTGCTTTTTTTGTTGCTCCAATGAAAGTACAGACATGTGTTGTTTATATGCACAGCAATCTTCTAAATCTGATGAGTAATATTTACAGTTTCTTAGTTAATACTTTGTATAAACACTTCCAAAAAAGAAAGACCGTCTCCTTTCATGAGGTTACTTTAGATCCACCCGTTTGTCCCCAGTAGATTTTCTAAAGGGATTTGAGGAAATTGGGTGTGAAAAACGGCTGATTTGTTTTGCGTTTATTTTATTCATTTATTTTTGTATTGCTTTGGCCATTCATAAATGATCATTCTAATGCTGAAACACCCAGTCATGATTTGTGTTTCCTAGAGAGAGAAAAACAACAGAAAACAACCAATTGTTACTTTTTGTAATTAAAAAATAGTAAGCAAAATTGTAAGCATTCCTCACTTATGAAGATTAAAACATATTCGCTATTGATGGAGTTTCATATATTGGCTGAATGTCATATTTTAGGGTGAGCAAACCTCATGTAGACCACTAGACTAAGGAGTACGTAGATGTGGGGATGGGTAAACATCCTACAGCTTGGCTTGTTAGGTGGCTTCTCTGAATATAATAACCTTAAAGAAAGGACTGCGATGGTTAAGACTATTATGGGAGTCCAAAAGTGCCCGGTTTCAGTAAGAAATATATCATTAAATTACGTAAATATGTTACTAACAGGAACAATACAGAAAATACACACAAAAAAATACATAATTAAAAAACATATTCATCAAATATGTCAAAACTGTTTTTTCCACTATTATCAATAAATTGGAAGTAAAGCAGCTCCTCTTTTTTTTTTTTATGTCAGTCTTACCCTTCCAGGTAAGCGGGAGGAGCTAACGCTGCTCTATGATTGGTCAACTTCAACCAATCACGCATCAGGGTTATAATTGATGAGCCGGGGCAACGTTCGCAAGTTTTTAGTGTTCTGCAACAAATAAACCATGAAATCCTGAAATAAATACATTACTTTAAAATGGACAAATGTGCAGAAATTTGACATAAATATCCATTTAAATAGGAAATGTTTAAATAACTATGGATATATTTCTGCAGGTCGCTGTTAAATAAGCTATAACCTATTAAATGGTTTATTTGTTTATGGTATTTTGGTGCCAACCTGTCAGCCCATAACTTCAAATCTGGGTTGATATCAGAACATTGCAGTGCATGTAAACATACCCAGTGTCATGTGTGCAGTTAAGTTGATGTCCCCTAATTATAAAAGATCTTTCCTACCTGCTTCAGTTCAAGACTAAAGACAAGATTGTTACAAGTATGGCAAACGTGAAAAAACGTAAGAAATTTAAGAGAAATCCACCACAGGTGGGTTGAATTTAAAAAAATAAAATAATATATAATTCTGACAATCAAAACAGTACAAGAACTTTAGATCTAGAAACTTTGTATGAAAAAAACAAAAGACAACCTTCTTTTAATTTGTGTAGGTGTAACTTAAATATCAGTTAAAAATCTCAGTAAAATTCAAGCTTTTGTTCCAAATAAAATCTAAGATTATTTTTAATAAATTTACAAGCGCAAACAAACAAACAAAAAAAACTCCATATTTTAGAATACAGCTCTAAAAGTGGCAAGAAGCAAAAGATAATTTCCCATAAATCTAGGGCTATCACTCAACATGCTGGCTCACATAATCACTCCAGACGTCCTTCCAATCGCAAACGTCTCACTGTATGTGCATCTTTAAGATAGCTTCTTCAATTTCACACACATGGCTCATCATTGTCACTTAAGGCAGGCGGAGCTCAGCTGACGACGCGGGGACGGCCGAGTTCACATTTCAAGTCATTTTTGTTCGGACTGAAAGTTGAAACGACAACAAAACTTGACGTTTTTTCCGAGTGCTCTTGTTACTTTGTACGGCGGTCAGAATCCGAACGGGAAACAACTCCAACCACAATCAGAATGATTCAAATATGCAAGCACTGAACTCGGATTAGACTCGGGAAAGGGAAACATTCAAAGACACGTTCACCAACAAGTGAAACCCTTTCGATTGAAAAAAAAAAAATAAATGATAGAAGTTTGGGTGTGGAGACTTTTCATGAGTCTATAAAATAGTATTCCTCCTCCTCCTCAGTCTTGAGGAGCTGCAGCTGGTTCAGGAGCACATTCATTCATCGCCGTGGTGCCTTTTGTTGGTGATGCAGGCCACAGAGGTCGCAAGGGTTTTCCCCCTCGGCCGCGTCTCTGCTCGTCCGATCAGAGCTGCTGGAAATTCACTCGCGCGCTCTGCCGAAACAAGAGTGGAGGAGAAAGAGGAGGCGGCTTCATAATACCTAGAAAGCTGTCGTCTCTCCGCCCGGGAGTGCAAAACTAGTTCTGGATTAGACTGACATGAATAAAAACAGCATTAAATGACATCAAGTAATTAACTCTACAAGAGAGGCTTGTTACGGCCTTCCTGGTTAAACATTCCTCTGTCCTTTTTCAAGCGAACCCTCGCCGCCGCTCCGCTCGTCTCGCACTCTGCCGCTTCTTCCGTCTGTCCCACGCGTTGTCTGAGCTTTCGTGGAGGCGACGCCGTCGGCGTTGCGCCGTGCGGGGATCGTGGAAGCGTCGCTTCCAACCCGCTGATGTGTTGAGGAGAGAGGGACATGGGGGTCAGCTTATCCAGACTGGACTGCACAGGTTGAGGAACTCCTGGATCTTGTTTCATGGGACCCAGAGAGGCTCCCGTCGATCCCTGATAGTGAGGTGAGGAAGTCATAGGGTGGCGCTCGCCGCCCACCGAGAGTGGGACGGGCACCACAGCTTATCCGGCCTGGATGAAGGGGTTGAGGGGGACGGGGGGGGGGGATTTGAAGGACTCCATTTGGGAGCACCCTCGTCACTCCTGCTGCAAAGATGTTGCTATAGTGGTGCTTAACAAACAAATAGTGTCCAGGAAACGCCACAGGAGCTGGACTGCAGCAGCGCAGCGCGACGCGGTCCGAACGATTGTCCGAACAGACAATCGCTTTTTCTCTTTCTCCTATACCCCACTGAGTTGGTGAGGGAGCGGCTGGGGGCTGGGGTGTCTTCTGATGTGCAAAACAAAAAAAGAGGGCTGGTTGGGGGTGGGGGTCTGTGTCAGGTGGGTGAAGTGTCACAAGGTCACAGCCGTGCAGGGGTGTTTGAGCTTGCAGGGCAGCACTCCTCTGTTGAGCTGGTAGAACTCCACCAGGTGGATCAGGTCCGTGAACTTGGTGGCGCCGTCGTCGAGGCTGAAGAAGACCTGGCCGTCCTCCTCAACCTGCAGGAGAGAGCGCCGCCATCGCAGGTCAAATGAAAAGCATGCATTTATATATTCATACTTTCCATTACAACATTGTTGCAGCTATTAGCCATTACTAGCTAATAACACCTCACTGAAGCTGGTCGAATATTAGCTGCGCCGCATTTCCTGCCAGAGGTTGCGACGCGTCACTTTACTCACGGGTAGGATCTGGAAGTGCTTGATCTTCTGGTGGTGGCACAAGGTAAGCACGAACGCCTTGGGAGTGCTCTGACTGTCCCGCAACAGGAACAACCTGACGAGAAAAGGAAAAAAGAAAAAACTAAACGCCGTTTTATCTTTTCAAACACAATCTTGATGCTCAAAGATACGACGCGGAGGCCGTTTTCACTCACCCATCTACTTGGCCTTGTTGCATGATCATTTTGTGTGCTTCGTCTCTCATGATGCGACCGTGGAACCACACCTGTGTCCTGTGGATCACTGGGAAGAGAAAAGGCGTGTAACCATCAGTTCAGGCAGCGTTGATGGTCTTTTCTCTGTGGGTCCGGCGGAACGGCGTTAATGGTCTCGGGGCGAGTACCTGTGTTCATAGAAGATGGGTGCAGAGGGCTGGGACTCCCCAGGACATTCATACGCTGGGTTCTTTTCTGTAAAGAAGAAGAAAAAAAACATAAATTTTTAGTGTGACCCGGCTGGGGTGAAGAAATTAGGCAGTTCGGAAAATGAAGGTGAGGAAAGAGGCTTATCGGCAAACTTTAAAGTCTATAACACATTCAAATCAAGCTCGACATCAAGGCTTTATATGCCGTCTTATTACCATCAGGATTCATTCTAGC
The DNA here is from genome assembly GCA_032876305.1 of Orestias chungarensis. NCBI lineage: Eukaryota > Metazoa > Chordata > Actinopteri > Cyprinodontiformes > Cyprinodontidae > Orestias > Orestias chungarensis. The sequence goes on along the minus strand of JAVLVB010001216.1, from coordinate 4,868,607 downwards.
AGTCATATAATTCATATCACCCCAAATAATAGTAGTCTGAATAGACGAGTGTTGAACACTGTCCTGTATTTATGTTTAATCTAAAACATACCCCCGGAGTGACTCCAGTCGCCGACCAAAGAGGCCGTACGGTTATCACTGGTCCAGGCTTAGCGCAGCGGCTTCTTAACAAGTAGTTGCTCATTTCCCGCAAGTTAAAACTAAAATGATTCAAGTTAACATTTCCCCCTTGATGTCTTTGTATTCCTACGAGCACTTTATTTAAAAAAATATATACCCTAGTTCAGTATACTCCTAATAAAGAATAGCATGAATCCCAAATATACTTGTTAATATTCTTTAGGTCCTATTTAGATTTAGTAGCATCCATAAAAAAAACTGCAGGATTTTAGACAAAAGCATAAAGATCAACAGAGTTACTCGCTTTATTTGTCAGCACTTGTTCTCCTAATGCAAAACATAGTAGACTAGTTTTTCTCCAAGGCTCACCAATCCCAACATAATCTACAATTTCCTGATATAAGACATATATTCATCGCTGTTAGAAAATACTTCCTATTTGTTTAACAGATTAATAGGAGGGTGAGGAAGAATATTTAAGAATCAACAAGTAGGTCCCAAAAACTGTCCCAAAACCTAAAAGTGAAATATCAGATTTGTAGGGGTTTTACTTTTTTTTGTGGGGGTTTCTTGAGCTGCTTACCCTCCAAGTTTGCCCCTCCTCCAGGGCGGCGCTCTGCGCCTCAACGGGATTGTCAATGACGCGGCCGGTTCTTCCGGAGAAGTCCATGGCAACCAGCGAGTTCTCGGATATGCTCCGCTGTCAGCAGGAAAGGTGGAGGCAGGCGGGGGAGGGTTCGCAGCAAATGTAGTTGAGTTGTAGTGATTGGTGTAGGGGGCGGGAGGGGAGGCGGATAGAAAAGGGGTCAGAGGTCAAACAAGCCAGACGCAGTCACTGAAGCATGACAAATCCTGTCTGCACACAGACCCACTTTAGTCAATCCGCAAACGCTCCTCTGAGGAGAAGCACAAGCCTCTCCTGGATTTCTGACCGTGAGGCTTAAATCATTCACGTTCCCTTTGAACCCCCCCAAGCCCACAGAAAAAAATAGCAATAATTTCAAGCTAAAGCTTTTTCCTCACAACATTTGAGGACCTGCTTGTAAATTAAAGTGAATATCTAGAAATGGAGTTTCTCTCAAAAACTTAACCCCCTCTTCAAACTTTCACATCATTTGTGTTGCGCATTTAAATGCCATCATATTTTGTAGGGATTTTTCTGATAGTGAAACACAAAGTGGAACAAACTTTAATGTTTAAGAATACCAAAATATTTATGCTAATGAATGGAATATAGCATGGGTTTATTTCATGGTAAAAGCAAGTTTTTCCAGCAATTATAGCTGCAAGTCTGTTTCTAGCAGTTTTGCACATCTGTATTGAACTTTTTCCTACATTTTATTTGTGGGAAACAGCTCAAGACAGTTCAGATTAAAGCAGTTTAGATTACAGCTGAAACAACTAATCGATTAAAAGAACTTATTAAAATAGTTGAGAACTAATTTAGTCATGGATTAGTTGGTTTATAATCATGTTTTACCGTCTATTTAAAACACAATTTGTTTAATCTGCGGTCAATATGTAGCAGATATGAGCCATCTAAAGCTGTGATCTACTGGTGGAGCAGAAGAAGAAGAAATCAGGAAATTATTAGCCTAGTTTTGCAAGCGCTTGGCTCAGGAGGCATGAACACATTTGCCTTGAGCAAGATGGCGGAGCGCGAAAATGTACGGAAGACTTCTTTAAGTGAACATCTGAGACGAAAACAAGTTGGAGTTGAAGCGGGAGAGGAAGAGCCAGTGCGGTAAAATGACCGCACTGGCTTTTTACCTGAAAAAAATATTTTACACTGTTATGGTCAAAGTTTAATAAATTGAAGTGAACGGCACAATTCTCTTGTCTTTTCCATTTTCTAATGGAAATTCGTTTTTAATAGCTTATATGGGGAAGTAAAGGCTAAGTAAATTAATAATAAAAAACAATGAATCGTAAAAATAATCGACAGATTAATCGATTTTGAAAATAATCATTAGTTGCAGCCCTAGTTTAGATCTAAAGCCACATCATGATAGGTCTGAGATACTAAAGGGTCAGAGTTGAATCAATCGCTAGATTTTTTTTAGATTTTACTCATGAAAGTTGGAAATCGTCAAATGTTTTGCTTTTACTTCACCATTATAAACCATTTGTGTTTCAGACAGAATCCCAGTGACATACAATGAGGCTTGCAGTTCATTTTCAAAATTAGATTGGCTTTAGTTTAAGTAACTCCTAATTATTTTAATGTGCATAAAAAAAAAAGAAAAATAATCACAAATCATTCATCATAATTAACATTTCTAACCAAAGCATTCGGGTAAAAAACAGAATCACTTCTGTAGGCCGCACCAGTTTAAAACGGCACGTTTGACTCAAGGTCACTTTGAACGATACTTCCCATCTTGTCGCGGTTCGTGCTGCTCGCAAAACGGCAATCTGTCGGACCAAAGTTCACAAACGGGCTAATTCAGTGTATAAATCTTTACAGAGGTCAAGCGCAAAGTTTGTATAGATTTTAATGAGCTTGTGACTTAATTGAATTAGCAATCTTTCATAAGGAGCTTACTGACACCGTGTCCAACACCTCTGGAATTAGAGCTCGCTTTGTGTGCAGTTTTACTCCGCAGAGTTCCCTTAAGGGGTTTTATTTCCGTCTGTGTCCAAGGGTTTTACTTTCTTATTTAAAGCTGAAAAAACAAATCCCTAAAAGCCAAACACTAGTTCACTATGAGCTTGTTCTTGCTAAGTAGGCAAAATGACAGCCGGGTTGTGATGGGATGATGGCAGAGAGGAGATCCTCACCACAGGCGTAGAGAAAGTTAAGTTGTTAGCCTTCCTCTGCTGGGGTACATTGTAGTTCTGGTATAGGACAATCCCAAACTGTGGAGACGGGGAGAGGAGGCGGCAGCAGACGTTGAAGTCACCCATTCAAATCCAAAGCAGACACGACAAAGGAGCAGCTCTTACTTTGAGCAGTCGGAAGGCCGTCATCCAGCACGTCCTGCTCTGTTCGTCCTCGGCGCACAACATCCTGAGCTCCTTACAGTCACTTCTGGCTTTGCTGGGCTGTCGGAGCGAGCAGAGGACACAGCAGGGTTGTTTCAAGTTTATGATGAACACGATGTGGACAGAAACACGGCCAATGACCCGTTTCTGTGGCGCACAAAAGATATGCAGGCAGTTCTGTTTCATAACACCGGGGTCATGCTTTAATCATCTAGATTCGAACTACAAGTCAGACGTTCCCACAGTGGCATAAAAAAATCTTTACTGGTCAAACTGAACTTTTGCCACGACTTATCATGAAAACGTCCTTTTTACGTATGTCTGAATTAATTATATTGTTTTTTTTAAATTTAGAAGTTCTAATAAGTATTGAATGACTTGCTATACAATCTGAAGTATCTCTATGAAATGACAACAACGGCTTTTTCTTTCAGCAACCAGAAGCTGGACGATCTAGACGATCTACTGCAATGCTTCTCAATGTGGTTGGTTTCAACTAATAAAACACCTCAAGCATCAGTAAGTGATCTGTCATGCAAAGCTTGTCAGCTCGTAGAGCTCGATCCACATGTTACTGCCGGAATCATGGCTGTATTTTAAGAGAATGGCAGCCATGTTGGATTTGTGGGTTGGTGTTGGTAAAAGAAACGTCCAGCTTTACCAGTTCAGATTTTAAAAACTTCTTAAGAGAACACTTTGAGCAACCAATCAAAGGAAATGCGACCGCACATTCACAGTTGATGAACACCAACGCCTCTATTCCTTTCTACGTCTTGCTTTATTATCCGTTGGAGACGAAACATGTCACTGGGCTTTTTTTTGGGATTAATTCGACTGGCCTAAAGGTTTGAGCACAATGGATCTAGAGGTTGTGCACAAGTTGTTGTTTTTTTGTCCACACTAAGTTTACTTATACTAAATATCATATACAACATTATTTTTTGTCAGGATTTATAAATAGGAAATTACACTGTTGCAAAAAAAAACAACGTAATTATTTACACCTCCTCAGCTCTAAGAGATGTGCTTGTGCTTTGGAGTAAGTGAGTGAACTGGTGAAAAAGGGAAAACCTTTCAGCTTTTAATGCACCCTTTGAATCCCCCACCCCCATCTAGAGTAAAAGAGCTGAAAAGGTTAGAGGGGGCGACTTGCTCTACCATCCAGAGCTTATCCCACTGGGCTTATCCCAGATCAGCAGGTGACCCACCACAGATATCGCGCGGAGCAAAGATTTTGTTTAACCCCCTAGTGGGCGGCGTTAACCCGTCTGTCCACTGACACAGACTCACATACGATGATACCTTCTGAGCAAAGGGGGGGCGTTTTTTTTTATTTGTTTTTTGAGAAAAGGTTTTATTATTAAGAATCACAAGCAGATGCCTCAACAGGGACGTCTGTATTATACATTTCTGCACAAACTGCTAAGATCACTATATTCAAAACCAGAAATCTCTCATCTCTTGGCACCTTAAGAAGATGTTTTTACCTTAATGCAGAACTGGAAGTCGGCTGGGGCGTTGTAGAGTTTTCTCCCAGTGATGATGGTGTAAATGTTACTGTCCTCCAGATCTGAGAGGAGCTGCAGATGTCTGGGTTCCTGTGGAGCAGTGACCAAAATTTGACATGGGACTTAAAACAAGAATATGGACCTTAGTATACCCTCTTATTCCCTCTGTAAAAAGGTTCTGTCTCATCAGAAACGGTCTCCAACCTTGGATGTTCCTTTAGTTGAGTAATACAGGCCTGAGCGTCGCAGGAACATGTAGAGCTTCTTCCAGGACTTTCTTGCTGGCTCCTTCACGTAAAGATAACCCTGGATCTCAGGACAGCTGCTGGAGTTCAGAAAATTCTGCAAATAAATAATTCAAGACAAAATTACTTGGTGCAGGAACATTGTGGGTGGATCAGGATTAAATTAGGACACAGACGTATAAGGAACAGGATCATAGAAGCGTTTGTCTCAAAGGTAGCTTTTGAAATCAATAGAAACTTTTCAATGTAATTAAATTTCCACTTTCCATTTATACCATTGTTGTATTAACGAAACACTGATCTATACTAAATGATAGATTAGATAGATTGGATGGATGGATGGATTGATGGATGGATGGATGGATGGATAGATAGATAGTCAAAGCCCCGACTTAAATCTAAGAGTTTAAATTAGACGTTCAAAGACGCTTTTCATTCAGTTAAACAGAACTTGAACCCTTTTGCAAATGAAAATACAAAAACGGGCCAAACATTTCTGACTTTTATTGCATCTGAATCCATGTGTCAGCTTTCCTCTCAAATTGTGCATCTGTGTGAATGCTTGTTGAAACATAAGCAATATTTACAGAGATGCTTCGTGATACTGCTGCAGTTATATGTCCTTCTTTTTTTTAGCGCTGAGCGCGACCCCTCAGCTTCTTAACCCCCTCACCTGTAAGAGCTGTGACTGAGGGATCGATCCATCAGACTCGTGACACAGAGCCACCATATGCTCGGGAAAAAAGTTCTGGATGGGAAAGAAGGAAACAAACCAAAACAGCGAAGATGAGTGTCAGAGAAAGGGACAACAAAAAAATAAGAGACAGTCACCTGAAACCACTTAGAGCATACGAGAGCTAAGAGAGGACAGCTTCTCTTTTTACAGAACAGATCTGTGTGTGTTTGTAATGGACAGGAGGACTCAAACACTAAGTGGTGGGAAGTGAAAAGAGGGCACTCCAGCCTTGCAGTAGATGCAGTATGATCTCACCCGCTGATGTAATCCCCTTTAGCTAGCAGCGACGGCACTCTTAAGTGTGATTGACAGGCTGCAGCCAGCACTCTGGTGTTTTACTGTGCTCATTACCACAGGGCTGACATCACCTGCTGCCTCCGACACACACCAAAATCCCCCCAACAGTAATGTCATTGTATACCCGGTACACACGCGACTCCAAAAGATGCAACACAGCATAGCTAACACTGGCTGGGTCACACCTGACTACTAAGAGGTTGGGAGTCGCACGCGAGGCTCCAAAGACCCAAGTAAAAAGATCTCATGCTTGCTTATTCATTTTTCATCGAATTATTCCATTATTCGCGGTCGCTCTGTTTAATGTACAACTCTTGCTTCGACGTCTTCACAAGACATACCCAGTCAGCCTGTCTCCTAAAATAACCAGCAGAGGGTTATTTTATTTCCTCACGTAGTTTTAGTCCTCATGAGAAATTCAGTGGATGTTGTGTTGGGAACCGTTTTCGCAGCATCGTTAAACAATCGGTAACAGCCTCCAGGCTGCGAACCGGCCATTTTATTAGACATACTCACTAAATGATAATGCTAAATTGCCCTTTGCTTCTTTTTTTTTTCCCACTGTTAGTTTTACAAAATCTGTTGTACTTTTTTTTTGTTTGGCAAAATGCAAAGCTGTTGTTTTTTTTAATATTCTTTTTCCCAGGTAAATGTTTTGCTAACTCTAATATGTTTGAAAATTGAGTTCCATTCCCAGCCATAGATCCCGACCGACAACACGAAGTAGGCGGAAAATTTAGAGCAGCACATCTTACGATCAAAGGAATTCAGTTCACTTCGGTTATCCAGGAGGACACTGACGGAAACCTGCAAATCCACTTCAGATTGGTTTTAAAGTGGCCTAGTCAAAGTCTAAACGTGAATCCAATTGTGCTTCATCCAAGCACAGTGTGGCCACATAACATGCACATTGCCAGTCAATGTTTCCAACATATCCAGGCTGGTTTGGAAAGTATTTTTCTCTTATAAATTTGAAATAAATTCAAAAGGCAAATTTTATTTACGTCATCTTTGTCTGACATTACAATTTCTTAACTTTGGTGAAACGTTTTAGTGTGAAGCTATATTGTAATTTAATATGGTATAAAACAGAAATGGCAGTAAATAGAAGTTTATTTGCAATGAAGTTGTAAATATGAAGAGATTTAATTTAAGAAGTATTAGCAAGAGGAGTGTATTTGTAAATCGACATTTAAAAAAACATTTAAATGTTTTAATACTATGCTTTTCTTTCCTTTAGATTCTAACCCACGTATTTTAATAGACAAGTATGTCATATAAGACACAGGTTTACGATCTCTAGGGTCATCAATTAAGATTTAAATTCTTTTTTAATTAAAGTTAGTGGATTAAAACTTTAGAGACACTATTAAGTAGAAAAAACTAGTTATTTTTACCACCCCCTTGGTGGTAAAAGCGAATTATGCTCCATTCCTTGCTTATGAACTATGGTTAGTCCTGAAACACGTACCTAAATACGGTGAAACGTTGCACCAAACATCAGATTTTGAACTTTCATTTACACTCATTCATAGTCATGTAGCAAAATAACATCATGATGTGCTGTAAGCTTAATAAAGCAGCTCAAATCTAAGTCAAACAGGGAAACATTCACACACAAAAAAAAGTATCAAAAGCATTTTTCTTACATGTAATAATATGAATGAGTTGCTAGATTCACACAAAAGATGAACCCTTAGTTGTGTGTAATCAGAACCACAAAGAGGAAACAAAAAAACAGTGTTTGTGAGAGAGGAGCTGCGTGCTAAGAACAAGCAGTCACAGAGAGGTCACATCAGGGCTGCAGGAGACTCACCAGGGGGTTCCTGAAGAATTCATATTTGGCATAGTTCTTCCTGAAGAGCAATTTACTGTCGGCGCTCATGGAGGCTTGGACCTGAGCAACCAACTCGTGGTCCTCCACGCATCTCTCTGCGTGAACACAAAACAGACAGGACGCATCAGAGAGACAAACCTGGCTGTTGAGAATAGATATTTGACCAATGTGTCAAATTATTTCACTCTAAGAGCTAAAAAAAAAAAAAAAAAAAGATGTTCTTCTATTTTTTGGATATTTATGGCGGCTGCAGACAATAAATTTTGCCCGCTGAATTCGGGGCCGACACCGACTTCACAACAGATTTATTGAAAAGGATGAGAAATGTAACAGAAACAAATCAAACAAATCTTCCATATCAATAAACAGCTTTGAGAGACCAGCTTCGTTACACAAGTCACTGCAGAGATTCAATTCAACGATTGCTGGGTACGCAGCCTGATCGGGTTTCAATGTTTTAAATACATCTTTCCGCCTGAAGGCGTGGATGAAACAAAGGGGAGTTTCAGACACGCTTCAAGTGGGTGTGTCTGCTTTCCCCAAGCAGACACACCCCCCTTTGATAATTTTACTAGTGAACCATCAACCAAAACCCAGTCGGAGGTGCTAACCTGACTTTTTTACAACAGAGAATTGCTCAGATTTCGCCGTCCTTTTTCTACTCAAGACCACCAGGAGTGCTTCGCCTCTATATTTACCCTCAGATACCCCCCCCAGCTCAACTCTTGCATACAATGACACAGCAAGAAAAAAAAAAGCAAGTTCTGAGATGTGGAACGAGGAGGGGCCGCCGAAAAGTACAGGCGCTGTGAGGCAAGCAGTGAGGAGGTGAAGATGGAGAGAGAAGTGGTGTGAGATGGAGGAGGAGGAAGGGAGGATAGGAAGGGGGAGGGCGGGGGGGGGGAGGGGTGCAGAAAGGATGATGTCATGCATTAAAACTGATTGCTAAGAGCAGCAAAGCCATGAGCAAACTACGAGCCACAGCTAAACAAGCACACATTAGAGGCCTATCCATTGTCTGCCTGTGACCTTCCTGAACCTTGAAGGTTCACAGTTAAATGATTATCCCAACTGTAATTAAAGAAAACATTCCCCCCCCCCCATTCTATAATAATAATAAAAAAACAACCAGATTTATTTTTTGTGTGTGTGTGAAAGCGCGGTGGCCGTTTGTGCTAAAAACAGCTCTGTGGGAGGAAATGTCTGGGCTCCGCTTGTGTGTGCGCGCTCACAGGCCTGCTGGCCACAACCAGGGGAATTTCCTGTGGAAGGTTAAAGGAAGATTGATTGGCCGGGATAACTAGGGGCTCGTCTGACGGGGAGCCGCCATTGGCTGGTTGAAGCTCTGGTGTGACGCTTAAGTCCAGGCCTCTTGCCCCCCCCCCCCGAAACCTCCTCCATCTCCTCTTTATTATTCCTCTTTTCCTTCATCTCTCCTTTTATTTCTCCACCTTCATCGCTCTCTGCAACTCACATTCCATCTCTTCAATGTACTTTTTTCTTTTTTTTCCAGAGACCAAGCTCACGCAGTAAAAAAAAAAAAAAAAAAGCACAAAGCGATTCCTTGACTCTAAAAATATGATGCTGATAGGGAGACAAAGAAAGGTTCAGTTAGCGAGAGAATAAAGAAGAATTTAATAAAGCTTCAAAGGGGATCCGAGCAAAATTGAGGAGGAATGCCCGTTCTTTCTTCTCTCCTTTTGTTTCCCCCCTTTCCGTTCCCTCTCGGGCAAATTATTTGGGAGGGTGCAGGGATTGTAAGTAGAACATGGAAAACGGATAATCCCGCGACCGCCACACCTCCCTCGTAGGGAGACAGAGGCGTGCACACATGCGGTCCAGGCTGAGGTGAGTTATGCACGAAGATAGGAAAGTAATTCAGACGTACTAGTTTATTTTAAACATGCAAATTACAAGTGACATTTTCAAGACCCCAGGGAACAAGACCCGCTGAGTCAGTCTCACTATTAGTGAGATAATTGGAAATGTGATTCAGAGACAAGTATGTCAGTTCCATTCGCAGCCATAACTATGAGATCCCGACTGACAACGCAAAGTAGGCGGAAAATTTAGAGCAGCACATCTTACGAACAAAGGAATTCGGTCCACTTCGGTTATCCAGCAGGAAACTGACGGAAACCAGCAAATGTAGTATAAAACAGATACAAGTTTATTTGCATCAAAGTTGTCAAAATGAAGAGATTTCATTTGATAGGTATGGGCAAGAGGGGTTTGTTTGTAAACCTTTTGTGCAGCTCTGGTTTCAAGGCAGCACGGCCACTAAAATACACCAAAAACAAAGGAGTATATGATGCTGCACCCAATGAGCTTGGAGGTCGACGGTTATGTTACAGGCGGGGCAGTGGCCGCAACGCTCTCAAACAGGTACAATACTTTTCCTGAGAATCCGAAAAATCAAAACCTCTTTGGCCTTTACATTTCTTCCGGAAATATGTGTAATATAGCGCCTCCGACGCATCTATTAATTTAAAATCTCAGTGCATCGCTCCAGTAACCCGGCCTGCCCCTGCTAAAGTCCAGCACTGCGCAGGAGGCACACCCCAGAGTCCATCTACCGTCTGCAGAAGCACCAGAACAGTTCAGACACTGATGATCCACAAGCACAGAAGAGGTAGGCAAACAAACAGGACAAAAAGCGGAAAAGCACAAACTCCCTCAGCTGGTTTAAACGCTTTTATATAAAGACCATTAGACCTAATAAATTTCTAAGCTAGCCCAAATTCAATGATTGCTCTAGACGTGCGTCAGCGCTTCCGAGCCGAAATGGAACGCGCTCCCTTACCGAGGCCGAGGACGGGGTGGTGCTCCACCAGCGTCCAGGCGTTGTCGTCCACACAGTGGCTTTTGTACACCAGCAGCTGACACACGTCCCTCGCCGTCATATCGGCCGGAATCTCCACCACTTTGCCGGCGCCATCCTCGCTCCAAACCTTCACAATCTGTGGACGCACACAGCACGAGTGAACGTGAGTACAGTTGAGGTCATGTGTTTCACAAACAGAGGGGGAGAAAAAAAAGAAAAGACAAGAAGAAGAGTGGTGAACGCTGCGTCCCGAGTTGCTCCCAGCAATTAGATTATGCAAGGAGAACAACAAAACAGCAGAGTCTAAATTTACCTCCATGACCAGGTCCACCCTTAAATAGGCTGTGTTCACATGATTTTGTCACTCCAACATTTAGAAAAAATAAAAAATAATCACAAGGACGGCGTCCAGGAAAGGCTGGTCTGCCCCTGCTTCTTCAGTTCAGCCCTTTTGTTCACAACACGGCCAAACTTACTCCAACGAACAGCAGAAATACACATCTCAACGTAAAAAAATCACAAACGGCTCGTCATCGCTCCAGAAACACACTTTTCGACACGTCTAACCTTAAAAATATACACATTGGAAATGCTGCAGTCACAATAGGACAGCGAAATGACTTGGTGGATTTATAGGTTTTGCATTTTGTCATTAAAACTGTCGCCGCTGGGAGCTGCGGGCGGGTATGGCTTAAAGCTGGAGGACCTCCTATTGTTGCGCCATTTTGAACCATTCCAGCCAAAAGGGACATTCGAACCGGGTGTAACGTTTCCCTCGTTCGAGTGCGCCGCCGCACACACCACCCTCACGCAGCACCTTCAGACTAACCCAACACACGGGAGTCATTCCTGAGGGGAACCGATATCAGAAGGTGTCTGCAATGCACAGAAATGACGGCAAGAACAGAGAAACGCTGCTATAAATGAAATAAAACGAGTCACAAAACTGGTGTCGGCCAAGGTGCAGGACAGACGGAGGGAGGGGGGGGGCGGAAAAACGAAGGCGGAGAAAAGCTCAGCTAAGTTTCAAATGAAAAGAAACAAGACTGAAAACATAAACAGCCTAAAAAAAAAAAGAAAACTATCAGCAGCAACGCAGACACAAAGACTCGCTGAAATCTGAAACGTCACCGCACTTTTTTTTCCTCTTTTGCCCTCTGCAAAATCCGACTACTGCCTCCGTTCTTCCAACAAGCCCCCCCGAAAAATGCTAAAAAAATTGTAAATGAAAAAAAAGTTACTTTGTGACGCATGTTTCCAGAAAACTTTCAAAAAGCACTACGCCAAGAAAAACAAAACAAAAAAAGCACAAAAGATCGTCATGCGTTTAAACCGACAGCCCGTCGACTCTGGAAGCCCCAATATAAGCCTCAGGATAGAAAACTGGAGGAGAAGCAAACACACACACGCACAGGTCCCTTACCTCCACAGCCTGCAAGAGGCAGCAGTCTGGAGAGCAGGATGGCATTTTCACACTGAGAAGCTCTCCAGTGACACGGAGGGACAGAGGGAGGGAGATGGAAGTCAGGAAGGGAGAGAGAGGGTAACTGAGCGAGGGGGGGGGGGAGGATAGGAAGGACGGATCGGTGAGGCAAATGCAGGAGAGGTAACTGAGAAAAGACGGGGAGGAAGTGACAGAGGAAGGACGAAAGTAAAGGGGAGAAGAAGGAGGGTGCCCCCTCGTTCCCGTGCTGGGCTGCAGGAAAAAGCTGAGCTGTGAGGAGTCACTCCTTCTCTCCTCTTCCTCCTCCTCCTCACAGTGGATTAGCAGAGTGTGTGGGATTTAAAACAAACAAACTGGGAGCTGCTACCTGTCACGTACTCTCTTATCTAGAGGGTTGTGTTTCATCCACCTGACCCCCACCTATAAAACTATCTCCATCAGCTCCTTTTAATCATGGCGCCGCACCATCTCTTTGCCCCGGCTGAACACGCCCACGACTCCTCGTACACACATGTCGACGGGCGCAAACTCCGGAGCCAATCGCAGGACGAAGACACTCATCCCTTATTCATTTTTTTTTTTTTTTTTTTTGCATCTTTCTGACATTTCCTTAGAGCGGAGCGGGACTGACCGTCATCCTACTCCTCCTCCTCCTCCTCCTCCTCTGCCTCAGCTGCATGTGAAATACTGGGCAGTAGTGTTAGGGCCATAGCAACATGTGTAATGCACGCCGACAGCTTAAACTTTCACGAGCAGAAAAAAGAAATGATTTAAATTCAAGAGGGAACTAATCGGATCCGGAGCCGAATGGATAAAGCGCCGCGCATTTGGGGGGTTGAGGAAGAGCGAAACAAGGAAGGAGAACAAGGGGGGAAAGAAGAGGACTGGAGAAAGAGAAAAGATCTATGGAGGAATGTCAGCAATGCAATACTGAGTCATAATCAGGCTCATGTGTAGAGAGCCCAGGCCAACCCAGCTGGCCCCTAATACAGTGTGCGTGAGAACCTAGAGGCGCGCACACACACATTCTTGAAAGAGGAAGACAAAATGTAAACTATGAGGACCATCTGTAGAGGATTCTGTAGCCCCTTTTTTCCACATTAGTGTTTCGGTTTTTCCTCCTGACTCATGCCGTAGCTCCTGAGAGATCGAGGCTTTCTAATGACTACATGCGTGTTCGGAGATCGCATGAACATTCATGAGAGGACCATGTGCATAAAGCGATAACGAAACATGCCACGTGCGTCAGGAGGAGGCTCATTCTTCCTCCTCCATCTGCTTGATTTCTACCCCCCCTCCTCCTCTTGTTTCCTCTGCTTACATCTCCATTTGTTCCTGGGCCTCAATGACTTTAAGGATTTGATGTAATAGACCAACATGAAAGAATGGACACACAAAATGAAATAGTGAGATAAAACAATATTCAGGTCGGAAACTGGAACAAGTGCAGCAATTGGCCGCAAGAGCACCAATTAAGGAAGCAGGCAAATACGGACAAACAAGCATCACAAAGGCTTTAAATACTTTAGAATATGCATGTTTTTTGTACATTTTGACTAAAACAATCAGATTTTATGCAAATAACTCAACGTAATTTGACAAACACAAGCCAACATTACATTGCCTACTACAGGGGCCAAGGACGACAAGTCCTACTTGCTCTGAGGATTTCTGCATAGAAGGTGACATCAAACGGGAAGTCATGTCCCATTTCCACGTAAGAAAATGACTACCACGCAAGACGACGCCTGCTGCCTGTACCATCGCATTTTTTCTTGCCAATTTAGTCTTTAGTCAATAGATTGAAATGTATTTATATTAGATTACTTTTATACATCAGTTGTAATTTGGTATTTATTTGTAGAGCACTTTATCAAGTCACATGCTGGTTGGTGGGGATAAGCCAACACAGTTCACCCACAGCTTCCCTTGGGAAGTCTGACAGAAGTGAGACTATAATGCATCGGCGCCACCAGCAGGCAAGGTGGGTAAACAGTAAACAACTGGGAGAGAACAGGCAACCTCCCAGTAACGGGACGGATTACTACCTTCAGTGAAAGATATAGAAAGGCATTTATTGTCTTAATCAAAGCAAAAATCCTTGACTAAAAGTATAAAATATAAATTTTATTAATTAAACATTACATTCCCTGAGGTTTCTACAGTTTTTCTATGAAGGAGGAGCTCCTATGTTCCTCTTTCTAGCTCTTTTAGGGGTCTGTTAAGTAAAAACAAAAACAATCACACTTCAGCTGAAAAAACATATCAATGTATTTTACTCCTTTATTGACATTTTATTTTTTTTAAACCTGCAGCGAGAGAGAAAACTGTCCCCAGCTAATACAAAAGTCACATAGATGCCTTCACAAATCACATATGTCACCCTATAATGTTTGCAGATGATGCAAAAAAGATTAGGGATTGTGGGAGAAACGCCTCAACTCAACCGTCTCCAAGCAACATTGAAACCACGCTCAGCAGCAGCTCTTGTTGCCGACACAGCTAGCAGCTTCTTGGGAACTAGCTCTGGCCCACCTGACCTCTTGCTGCCAGATGTCGAAAGAGAGACAAGAAGAATGTCAACTTAAAAGAGTCATTTGTGCATTGTAGCACCGACCGGCGACCCCAGGACTCCGTATCGTCATTGTCCTCCTTCTCTTTAACAAAACGTGCATAAGAAGTGCACCTGAGTGGCCCCTGCCTTGGAAGAGCGACCTTCAGTAAAAAAAAAAAGGTTCTTATTGAACATTTCCATTTGCATTGTAGTTTTTGGTACTTATTTGTGTACAAAACTGCACATACACATATTTTTGTGTTTGTAGGGCTTTATGCATCTAAATAAAGACATTTTGCAATAGATTTGAAATCGTCATCCTTTTCCTTTACTGTATATATTAATATTGAGGGATTAAGCAATTTATATATATATATATATATATATATATATATATATATATATATATATATATATATATATATATATATATATATATATATATATATATATATATATATATATATATATATATATATATATATGCAAAACAAAGCATATGAAAGTAATTATAAAAAAAAAAAAGCCATTTAGAACTAAAAGCCAATGCCAGGAGATACAAACACTGCGCCTTCTTCTAGGAGGAAGCTTTCTCAAAATGAAAAAGACGCAAAATTCAACTAGAAAATTGTGAAGAGATGTGGTTGAATAAGAGAGAGAAAAAAAAGTGACTAGTGGCAACTATCAAATAATCAGAAAGAAAAAATTTCACACGTCTACACCCCATGTCATGAACAGAGTTGCTGAGGTGGAGGCCTATTCCAGATGCTGGTATGTGAAGGACACAGCGAGAGGGAAAATGAAGATGCGCCACTGGTAACCCTTGAAATCTGACGGGGCATTATTACTAAAGAAAACAATATGCCTGTCACACAGATGTCGCCCACCACCTGGGACCCATGACAAAGGATCAAAGCGCTCCAAGAGTGATCATTATCAGGTTCTGTTCCCGGTGGCTACGAGAAACGGTTTTCAAAGCACCCAAAAAAACACACCAGTCCTTTAAAACAACAAGCAGCATTTGTTGGGAGAAGGACAAACTATATCTAGGGAAGAAGGGTCAGGCAGTTCACTTTAACTTTGCTCCAACTGTGTTGCGTTAAAGTTGTTTGACCTCCTATTGTTATTTCATAATCTGTTAGAAAACTTAAGAGTTTTTTGTTTCCACAATTTTATAGTCCTGTTAGTTTAGTCATGCCTTTGTCCTGCTTCCCTAATGCCACAGGCTTACACTGTAGTATTAGACGCAAAGCCTTGTTTTTATTCTCCAAGAAAATAAATAGAGTCCATATTTTTTGTTTCCAAGAAAGCTTTTCTACTTCTAAGCATTGAAGTTTCTGGAAATCATACTGACCTTGCTTTATTTTATATCTCTAACGTATAGAGCTCCAGAGATTTGGTGCCCAAAAGGCCTTACAAGGTAGAAGACACGAGTGTTTTCCACCGTAACCGAACGCAGCTACCAGATAACCTCTCCAACAACTTTGAATCAACATAACTCATAAAAGCAAGTTGTTCCGCAGGGATCAATTTCTAAAAATAAATAAAAATGATATTTTCCAACCCTACAGAATAATGTGTTTAAGCAAATTAAAGCATCAATGTTTCCTTAATGAATGAACAACGTTCACGCTCTCATACAGCGGCATTCAGAATGACACCGTTTCAGAGGTCATCGTATTTCAGTTGTAGTTTAGCATAACAAGGAGGACACCACAGAAAACGGTTTTCAAACGGTACCTAGCTACATTTACTCTTAAATCCCACGGTAAGAACCATCGATGCCGAGGAGTATCAGAAGGTTCACGGATAATACGGCCAACCAGTATGCAACGTAACTCCAGTACACAAACAGGTGTTCAGAGAGGGCATTAGTGAAGAAACGGCATGATAAAAAAACAAAGTCTTCCCGCCTTCTTTTAGGAGTTAATCAATGAACAAGATTCTGTTTAGTGAATCAAGTCTTCAACTGTTTTGGATTTTGTCACAGAAGTGTAAAATGAAGAGGTAAAGCGTAAGTACTGAGGGACACCGGTGCCCAGGTCTCTTTAACAGGTTCACTTTGGCCCCTTTCCCACCAAACTGGTCCCAGTGCTGGTTCGGTGCTAGAGTCAGAGTTAGCACCGGTTCTTTGTGTTTACACTGACCAAACTGCTTCAAAACCAGTGCTTAGCTGGCCCCAACTCTTTCTGTGGTCAGGGGAAAGAACCAGTTCGGCGTGATGACTTCAGCGACCGGGGGCGGGGCTACCTAACAACTAATAGCCGGTAAACAGGTAAAGGGAGGCAGTTTATAAACAACACTGGAGTTGTTTGTGCGACGAAAGAACCAAAATGGACCTGAAGTCAAAGCAACAGTGGTCAGTGGAGGAGACAAACTTCCTGCTCGAAGTGTGATCCTCCAGCCAAATGCTTCAAGGACCAAACCGGTGTTCCAATACATCCAGATGGCTGCGGGAGGCTGAGTGCAGTGGTGAGCAAATTATTAACTATCTTAAAAAGTGTTGTTGTGGTCTTGTGGCGGTTGGATTTGGAGCTAACTCTACTGGGTAATGGTGACCAGCCAGCACCATTGTGTGGAAAAACAAACGGTTCTTTGTCGGTTCGCACTTGGAACGAGCCCCTAACCGTCTCTAGCACCAGCACGGAACCTGCCCTTGGTGGAAAAGGGGTATTTGAGACTCAAATAGCTTCCCAGATTTGGAGGTTTACGCCGTCAGTGAATTAAGTTGTGAAGAGCCGTTAGATCTCAGAGCTGTAAATGGGTCTAAAATCCCCTTTCAGGACTGGGTAGAAGTTAGCCTTAGCCTTTGTGTTTGAAATGACAGAAATAGCTCATGACGAGCCGTTAGCTCTAATCCTACAGAGTCATGACGTTATGCACAAAACAGTATTAGGGCTTAAAGCCATTGAGGAACTCATTAAACAGTCTGCTGACCAAATATCCTTGATCAGAAATGTACTAAATGAAGGAGCAGGCAAAGCAGAAACTCTTTTGAACTCTTTCCACAGAGCTACTACTGAGACAGACACAACCCAGTCAGCTGTTTTAGTAGCAAGCGGACAAATGCACCGCGTTAGACGTCCCGTCAAAACCAGCTTAGAGGTAAGGGCGGACATGCTTTTCAAGCAAGAGGAAAGCTTTTCTCTAAATAAAAGGTTTAAGTTGAACTTCCAGTTGCTAATTGTGCCCCGAAAGCTAAGATTGAGGTCGATAATGCTGCAAAATAAAGTTTGACAGGTCATGATTGGTAGGATTGTCAGGGTGATATATTGTTATTCAATGAAAGTTGACCACAATCAGAGAGGTTCAGTTCCAGAGGACCCCACCGAACCAGAAATATCAACAGTTGCAACAAAAATAATAATAATATCTATTTTTAAAAGAATCATGTCATGGTTTGACCTATGATGTGCAACAGATCTTCACACTCGGCTCTTACTGTAGCACACTTGCATCTTAGTGTGAAGCACATGAGGTGAGATCCAGCTCCAACACACGAGTCAGAAGCCAGAAGAAAAACATTAATGGCTCTCCTGGGTTTAGGAGCTGTGCTTGCCTCAACCGGAAGAGACGCTCCTAGTCCTCAACATGGACTTCAGCTGACATCTGATCAGGATGCTTCCTGAGCAACTCCCCAAGATAGCAAGGTTTGTATCTACCCAGGGTAGATACAAGACGCTATATATCCAAAGTAGAAGGACCCCTGGACTTTAAACATTAACCATATGACCCCATCTTGGATAAGGGGAAGATAATTTGGTTCGCCGATCAACGGTTTGGGCAGATTCAATGTTTCAGCTAGGCTGTGAGAGTCTGAACGTAAACCAGGGCACAAACAAGATCATCAAAGGTTACACCAGCAAAGATTTCTTATCAAAACACCTGTTATAAGAGTTTGTATTGCTAAATAAATGTCCGACAGACTTTTGTATAAAGTATAATTATGGTAACTGTTCCCCTTTACCTACAATAGCACAGCTTCAGAATAGCAGTGGGTAGTTTGTGAAACTAGCGATATTTGTGAACACTACAAAAAGGGATTGAAAGCTTTACTTGAAATAATTCAGAAATCTTAACCGGTGTGGTTAACCAGCAATTGCTCCAACAACCCTGTAGAGAACGCGTTCAAACTTCCACTCTGTAAAACATTTTGTGTTTGGCAAACACTTCAAAGTTCCAGCAAATCTTGGTTAAGCCCACAAACGCTAGCCGAAATAATTACTCCAACCTGCATATCAATCTGTACTAAATCCTTCCCCGGTCGCATTAAATCACATTAACATAACAACAGAAATTGGTTGTGGTAGATCACATAGTGAACTAAAAGCCGTCTTACACAGAGGTCTGATTGTACTGCCACTTCTGGCTAACGGTAGTGGGCGACCTTCTTTCTATGCACACAGAGATAAAGCACGGGCATGCATCTCGTCTAGTTGCAGTGGGTCAGCAGACCGCTGATATACATCAGGTGACTTCAAATCAGGGAGGAGGTAGGGTAGCTGCTAATAATAAATAGAGAAATATAGCCATTAAAGCAAAAACCTCTGCTGTTAAAAGTCTCACGTTAAAGATTTGTTTTCAAGATTGTTGGTTAAAACCAGGAACTCCGAATATTTCCAGTCTGGTCATTTAAAGCTTCTGAGCTTTTGGCTCGGCGTATGTGTTTGAGGTCTGCTTCAATACATTTCTGTATCTTTCGTTGTCGGTTGACACGTGAAAGTCTTGACCAAGACCGCGGATATCACATAACCAAGTCAGTTTTTTGTCCTATTATATCTACAAGCATCAACACAAAACAGTAAGTAATCAGATAATATCAGAGAAATGCAAGATGTTGTTGCTACTGTAGATAAGACTTCAGTTTTACAAAGCGCCTTTAGTCAGAAGGACGGTCGTTTCGCGTGTTGTCCAACTCTCATGTCACTGACGTCAGACAAGCAGATTTGCTTCATTTTCTTCTCGTCGCAATACGAATGGCTCCCATTACACAGGCGGCAGCATCCATTGTTACTTCAGTAAACATTGTGTTGCAGAGTAACGTCTACGGTCTTTTTGTATGCGTTGCTGTCGTTTCGGAGTCCTAAACACTTCACATAAAGGGGTTAAGGGTGGTTAAATTGTATCAGTGGTATGAAAAAAACGTTAAAGTTTGAATCAAGACCTGCTGTGTCAACTTCAATAAACAAGTTTGTACTGTACTTTTTTTTAAGGGCAATAAAATAGAAAAGACTAAATATCAAAGCACGCTACGCCTTTCTAGTTACTTGAAAATGAGTTTATTCTTCACATTTCACTTCATAATGATGCATTTCTTTATGCTGGTCTATAACCAGAAAGCCAAATAAAACAAATGCAAGATGTTCAGTTTCAGTTTTAATGTGATAACATGTGAAAAGGTATCATAAGCACCTCTGCAAGGCCCTACCTTTACTTCAACATAGTAATATTTAACAGCAGAAGAGAAAATAACGAACAGAAGAGACATCCAAGGGGGCAGGATCAGCTGCTGGGCAGTAAATCAGAAACCTGGATGGAGGCTTGCTAATACACATGGGATTATTCCAAATCATCTGCTTGCAACTGAGTGAATATTTAAATACTGGGTGCAACTTGCTGACCCTGATGTTCGTTATACCGTCGCTGGCCACAAGTTAAAGCTCGAGTTGCGTTACAGCCTCGGTGCCAAAGCAAACGCATTTGCTCAACGATGACAGATGGGACCTGACCAAATCCGTCCGAAAAAGACGACGCGGCTGAACTGAATGTTGCAAGGCTGGCACGAGCTGCATGGGAAACGGCCTTTAGAAGTACTAACCATGACAAACAGAAGAACCAGTGACAGCGCTCTGAACTTCCAACCAGTTTCAGTTCTGGGGACATATCAAAGTAGCTCAAGTAGAAAAATGTGTTCTTACTTCGTATAAGCGTGCATAATTTCCAGATACAAATATATTCATGTACTCAAAGCACTCATACAGGCTCTCTTTGTCTGCTTTTAGGTACATTTAACATTAGTTACTACAGTAGAACTGTAGTACCAGTAACATTTAAGTGATTTGTGACAGTTTTATCTGCTAAAGCTAAAGCTCAAAACACTTTATCATGGGTAAACAAACCAAGACTCAAAAATAAAAGAGAGGAAGGAACACCAGAAGAAGGGACGGAGGGTGAGGGAGAAAAATGACATAAACAACTGAAGAACCCAGGATAGAAAGAAGGTGACAAGTAAGGGAAGCAAGAAAGACAAATGGATGGAAGCAAAGACAAAACAGAAAAGGAAGGACAGAAGGATAACAGAGTGGAAATGGAGGTTAGACAACATGATACAAGGGAGGAAATGAAGAGAGGACACATGGAAGGTTATAAGGAAGACCACATGAAGAAAGGAAATAACGATGAAAGCATAGGAGAGAAAGAGAAAGAAGAGAGAATGGACAAGATGGAAGGAAAGGCCTAAAGGAAGTTCGCCAGTACAAGGAAAACAGAAAATAACGAAGGACATTTAGGGGAAAAGAAAACACAAAAAATCAGGCTGTGGAGATAAAAACATTTGTCCATACTTCACACTTTGAAGCACTGTGGCAACAATCAGATACAGGGTAAATTCATTGAGCACCCTTTCACAATCGGTAAAACGAGGTCCTGCTTTAAAGTTGAGCAGGCTTAATCAGTGGGAAAATGACACACCATCTAAAACACACGCGTTCCTAGGCTTAAGGCACAAATAAATTGACCACAGGTACACTGGGACTATCTTGTAATCATTTCCTTTTCTGTTCAATTCATAACTCCTCTGGCAAACAACCTGCTGCAGTAAGGAGGAACCACCTATGGATAGTTTTCTAGACAGAACAGTGCTTTCCAATGAAACCCTTTGTCAGTCTTTCTGCAGCCCTAATTTCTCCAAACAACTCTTTTCCCTTCAAGATGGTCGACTTATCCTTCATTTATGCTTTTATTATTGCAATCCACCAAACCCTCACACTAAATCAATCAGTTATTGTTAGCTGTCATAGTGGCAGAGGAGCATTCCAGATTCAAATGATACATTTATACGTCATGCTTTCACTTCCTAAGCTTCACCTAAATGCAAAAATAAATAAAAAAGCATTGTATAGTCTTTGCTGATTTGTATAAGACAACAAAATCCCTCCAAAGGTATGCTGCAGTTAATCGAACGGCCGAACACACATCTAAAGGCAAAAGTATTTCGCTTAGTAGGACACATGGGATAATAGTTAAATGGACAAAATGTGGACATGATGAAGATAATCTGGAAAAGACATGAGGCAACGTTTAGTTTGCTCTCAGACTCGCATGCACACAAAGGATTCATTGTCCCGGCTGCAAATTGGCTTTGTGACTCCAGACCTTGTGAGATGAGGTCAACGAGATGCAAAAATAATGCTTTTCCTTATCACGGATCTATAATGCCGCATGTTGGTTGCCGTGTCTGTGTGGAAGAGGTAGCAACGAGCCACTGGCCTTCCTGAAAACATCTTTGAGACGGATGGAACATTCCTGGAACAGGACGCTCAAACAGGAGGGAAGGAAGGGCAAGGCTGTGACACACACACACACACAAACATTAAGGCTTTTACAGCCAGGGTAAAGGCGTGTGAAGCGGAAATGAGTCTGTCCTGTCGAATCCGGCAGACGGATTCAGGAGGTTCAGGGAGATCCGACTTAAAGACGTTCCCATTCGGGCTGTCGACTTCGAAACGGAAGCTTGCACTCTGTCTGCAGCATCCTGAATGACACGACTCGCCTTCAACTCCAGCAAAAACACGTATCTGTGTGTGATTGATTGGTGATGACTGCACAGTAGCACACACACACACACACACACACACACACACACACACACACACACACACACACACACACACACA
>JAVLVB010001216.1:4799030-4846062 GCA_032876305.1 Orestias chungarensis | reverse complement strand
GCAGCAGGTCCACATGAACTCTCTGCCTTGTGAATGATCAAATATTATGATAGAAAGCCAGCAGGGATGGAAATTACCGAGACCTCTAATCCTTTTCCTCTCCTGCTAGTTTATAATGTGAGTAATTTTGCGATGATTGTATAATGTGGGACAGGTGTACTTGCATGGCTGTCGGAGTTCTGCATCGGGCTGAGAACTGGAGATCCTCCGGGGCTGCAGAGCTCTGGGAAAGGATTGGGAATGGCCGGCAATGAGGCAGGACGCAGATGCTGCTCTTCCTTTAGACAACTGCAGAGGGCGACAAACGCATTCATTTTATTGCCCCAGAATGAACCAACGACTGAGCAGAGAGACGTTTCAGAAATACAGGACATACAAGCCTAGACGAGGGATGTTGAGAGAATTTCAAAAAGTGTGCATGTTGATGCTTTAATGTGAGAACAGAAGGTATAAACACATTTGAAGGGGAAAACAAAAACTTCAATGTGGATTTGAAGTGATGGAGCAAGACAAAACGGCGTGCTGTTGTGAGACAGAAGACAAAAGTGCCTCAAACCTTTTGACAAATGAGAATCTGAAAAGTGTGGCGTGTCATTTGTGGTCAGCCCTCTGTATATCGATGCCCCTAAATAACATTCAGTGCAACTAAAATCCTACAGAAGTCGCATAATTGGCAAATAAGAGTCCATCTGCGTAGTTTGATAATATAAATACAGATTTTATTGAATGTTCAATAAACAGCATTATGAGAGCCGATGAACAAACTCCAAACCCTGCAAAACCTTGTATTTGCCATTCACCATGCAGATTATAATCTAAACCGGGAGTACGGTTGAATGAGACCAAATCGGACCCCTTCTCAAGAATCCATAACACTGTGTGTTGCAGAACGTGAGCACCATTGTCACAGTGAAACATGGCCGTGGAAGCATCATGCTATTGATTAAGTTTGATTAAGCGAGGACAAGGAAGCTCGTCAAGAGTAGATCAGAAGACAGATACAGGGCAATCAGAGGAAATTAATCAATGTTAGATTGTGAAAAAAAGACTTTAGAGAGGGATGGAGGTTGGACTTGTAGCAAGACACTGACCCAAATGTACAGGCAAAGTTACGACTGCTGTGTACGTAGAGGCCCAGTGAAAGCTCAGACTGGACTTTAATCGTGGTACTTTAATGTGTCGACTTCGACTCACTAAATTCAAGATTTTTTTTTATTATCAGTAGCAATATTTCTGAAAACCACTCAGTTTCCCCTTTCCAATTCAAAATTAAGCAGCAGTTTGTGTCCTAATAGTACCCAGGGAAATAAAATAAGTCTGTCGCTATAAAGTGGCAAAATGTGAAAAAATACCAGAAAGTATAATTACTTACTTACTCACATTTTCTTCAAAGTATTCTTTACATATGCAGGTTTTGATTTTAAAGATGTTTCTGAAGAGCCAGAGTCAAAATCTGTAACTTTTTCTTTGCGTTTGATTATCACCGTAATCTGATATTTACCTTAAATACAGCAATGTAACTGTGGACAGGCAAGGAGAAAAAGGTTTCTCAGTAATAATTTCTCTAAGCACAAAGCTGCCAGTTGTATTTAAACCAGTTAGACCCACACAGTGTGAGAGGCTCGGTGTGTTTACCTGACGGCCTGGATGTGCATAGGCTGAGAGTGTTTCAGTCCTTCCCTGGAGGGAGGAGAGGGGCGCAGGGACGGGATGTGGCGACGGTGCATCTGGCTTTGTCCCATATGGGCGGAGTGGTGGTGGTGGTGCGAAGCGTGCACGTGGCCATTGTTTAGGAGAAGCGCGGTCTCTCCCTGCGCGGACTGCAGGCTCTCCACAGAAGAGTTCATGTCATTCACCAGCTGCTCCAGGTCCACGTCGTCGTCGGTGGAGGCAGCTGGGTTGTGAGGAGAGAAAAAAAAAATAAGAGAGGAAAGAGCAAGAAAGAAACTGCTGTACATTAGTTTGTATTCATTTTATAGTCCCTAATATGACAATAGCTAAGGTAACTTGTAACAACCAGAAATATCTCCTACTTGTATATAGGGGAGGTCTACAGGGTCTACAGAGCGCTTTACCTAGAAAGAAAACCTAGAAAGTTTGTAGAGTACATTTCATGGGTTCGAAGTCTATCATTTAAAAACACAAAGATATTAGTCAGACTGTGGTTATAAACCCCGTAGCCAAAGAGCTCACTGCACAGTAATTAATTAGCTCCTCCGGGGCCTTAAGAGGCCAACTGCAGAGGAGGCTTGATGTTAAGGAACAGGCTGTTCCCTCGTTGCTCTTTCTAAAACTACGAGTAAGTCCTTAATGGCAGAAGATTCTTCTAGCCTTTAAAAGAGATTTACTAAAACAAGTTGTCTAAAAGCAGAACGGAAAACAACAATTACATCAACAAGGTAAGAACTTTTAAAAGTCTCCAATCGCCCCCTCAGAGAGCGTCCGCATGCGTTTGTGTATACGTGTACGCGAGTCCCACCTCGACACCGTTCTGAGCATTCCAAACATTCCTGGAGGAAGAAATTACTGCGCTCCGGGAGCGCTAACTAGTGCATCGATTGCACGTACCGACTCACACGATCAGGACAAAGCCGAAAACACACGCACGCACGCATGCATCAGAACAGGGATGGGACACCACGAGCTTTGGATCGTACAAGCTTTTCCTTCAAAGAAAACAAGCGTGCTTTGCTTTGGCCGCATGGCGAACACAGAGAGCAGAAGAGAATCCCCGCCGTTCCAAAACAAACAGGAGTCGCCACTCGTGTTCGGATAGCAAACAGTCCGGCCCACACGAAATTTCGCAGTCTGGGACAGAGGGTCAAGTGATGTTTAGGTTCATGAGGGGGACATGAGATGGGTGTGTGACGGGGGCCAGAACAGAAAAAAACAATGGTTAGACATAGTTCTGGTGTAAAGACGAACCAAAAATGACAATTTAGTTTAGATTTTTATTTATGGTGGTCAATATACTTGTTGAAATCTCACAGTTTTAGCAAATCATTCAATATTGAGGAGTCGGATTTTTTAAGCAAGCATTGTTGCCATTTTTTCAGATTTTAATCGTCATAAATTATGCAATGTTTAGAGAAAATTAACGTTTCTTTTAATTTAAAACCAAAAAGTATTCTAAAACCATTGTCAGCAGCATGGCTCTGGGAAAGAAATGGCCGTCTGTTGGGGGTGTTATGTTAAAATACTCCACAGCAACAACCAATGAAGCTGCTGCTATGATGTTTGACTAAATATGCGTTTATCCATTTGCACTATAAGACAATAAGACAATAAGACAATAAGAACATCCCTTGAACATCAAATTCCTGACATGCCCAGGGTTTTAAATTAAGTATGCATACAAAAGCAGTAAAAATAATTGATATAACATAAAAAAAGGAGCTATCAAAAACTGTAACTAGTCAAATTAAAATTATTGGTACTTCCAAGAACGTAAATCTCATTAAACCAGTTTCAAACATATGGCTAAGAAACATGTATTTGTGAACGTGTTCCTTTTGTTTTTGACGTAATAGCAAATCCCAATATTTTCCAACTTGAAACTAGAGTGTCTTCAACTTGGGTCTGAAGAGAGGCGATATCAGAGTTGGCCTCTAAACACGGGATGCAGTGACATGTTGGCTGGTGACCTACATGGTCTGATTTAGAGCTCCATCCTACCATGCTGTATTTCTCAAGATAAAACATAAAAGTTCATTGTGCCAAACCTGAGGTGAAACTAGGTGTATGATGCATGAGGTATTGTCTATGATGTTTCATATTTTGAATTGTTTGTATAGGTGAGGGTTGTAAAATATACAGGCTGAATCTGTTACAATCTCTTTTTTTAACATTTCCTCACGATTTCATCTTTTTAAGTCATTTCAGACATTCAGCATGTCAAGTTTGGAGAATCTTCATCGCTGGAGACAAAATGTCAGCATTGTATATCCTGAGGTTACCTCACTTTTTTGTCTGTTAAATTGGAGTAGTACTTTTTTTGTACCAGGGGGCGTATTAATATGAAATGTGTAGAGCCGATCGCACGGCATTAAAGGAAGTAGATGACCGCATCCATCTTTCCGTAAAATTTTTTATTTGCAAGCACACTGCTGCACGTTTAAGCACGCAAATACTAACTCTATGTTAGCTTTGCGTTAGCCGCCTTAGCAAACTACGGTGTCGTGTAGCCAGTCTCCCAGTCTCTCTTAGCAGAGGCTGATCAAGAGTAGCTAGAGGTGGGGGGTACCACCAAACCCCCCCTGAACTCTACATATATTTATGTATATTTATGTATTTCTAGACTTCTGCATCTGCTCGTGTTTGGAGAGAAACCCACACATTCCACAGTGGGTTAATGCAGATATGCAGGACAAACTAATATGTGTTTATAGATTAAATTTAAATTATACTTCATCCTAAAACGGACAAAATATACAATAAAAATTATTTAAATAACATAAAATAAATAGGCGTTGTGCTGTTTTTTTGTGGTAGTGGTGGTGGGGTAGATCCCTTAGGATTTGTCATCTCTTAAGTAGCTCGCAAGCTCGAAAAGTGTGGGCCCTCCTGGTGTAGAGCATCAATCTTTAGATGTTATTAATGCCACATACTTTGGTTCACAGTTGAAACTAAATGCAGATATTTGAAATTGTTACAGGATATTAATAATGGGGTCTAAAAAGCTTCAACAATCTACAGGAACGGCTATTGGTGCATACTTTTAGAGTACAGGAGGCCAGCATACATCACAATAAACACTGAGTACTTTGCAGTGAGTAACAGAATGCGCTTAGCTGAGGACCATTGAAAGTACCAACGTATTCAATGGAGGCAATATTTTTAGTAAGCAAAAAAACAAACGTCTGGGACTCTAAAATAAAAATGCATTCTTAACAATCAACCTGCTGCAATGAGCCATGGTTTTGTCCTTTTCATCAACTGATTTTTTGGAGTAGCAACAGTTTCCTCCCGTCCAGGATTACTTTTCTGGACTCAATTTAAAAATAGGCAGCTACCAACTGTGAGCCGAAATTCCCAAGGACATGCGTTAAACGTGTCCTTCCTCTGTGTTCAGGCAAAACACTGGAGTGCACTCTTAAATCGGTTTTATATGTGTGCTAAAACAGAGATCCCACACCCGCCACACGCTTCCAGATTTCAAGAGTTTTAATCTGTTGATTCAGTGCTGCAACTGTGCTTTATGATTTAGACTACCAGAGTCTTAAATTTAAAAAATGCAGCCTTGTGCAGCTTTAGGAGGATAATGATGGTTTCATTGGGATTCCTCTACCTCCTCCTGTGGCTTGCTTGGCCCACACTCCACTGTTGGCTTCACACAGGGAGCCCAAAGGACATATAGGAGGAAAATGCATTCTCCCTCTCGTCCATTTAGTTGGACCTGGAATGTGAAGGACTTGCTGCAGCTGTCTAACAACAAAACATGGCATAAAAAGTGGATAGTTCATTCCTCTAGGATCCCAAAATACAGCAAGCCGAAAACCACAAAACCAGCAATTATTGATCTCTAACTTTTGTCTAGAGGTCAGTAAGGAAAGCTGGAGCTTTCTTATAACAAAAAAATATGCCTAATGCTCAGAAGCTGCATGAATACGACTTTTTGCTTACTGAAACGATCCTGTCAGACCATCACGAATGAAGGGCACGTAAGCGGAGCCGATCTAAATATAAACCAAATGTATTAGTGAGTCTGATGTAAAGTGTCTGAGTCGTGCAAAGCCAAAATGTAACTGGATCCCAGTGATTTCAACTGCTGCCTCTTCACTCAAACACTTTTTGTAATGTGATAAACATTATTAGGGAGACTTGAACTCCCTTTCAATCATTCATGGCTGCTGTTGAAGTTAATCAGTTGGTCCAATCCATTATTCTATTTAAAACATATCTTAAGTCTTTCAGATACATGGTTTTAGTTAGGTGGATAAACTAGGCTTTGCACTGCATCATGGTAAGCAATTACCATCATCTGTCTTGTCATTAATTGATCCAGATCTGGTTAAAGGTATTAAGACAGACCAATTACTGTTAAGACAACCACTGCCTCAAATCCAATTAGTTTGTTTTACAACAGTTTTAAATCCCTACAAAAGAACCCAAGAAGACCTTCTCTGCCCTTTTCCCCACCTGCTGTAGCCAATAGCTGATTATCTGCCTGATAGTTCTGCTATATTTTCCCTTGCTGACAAAAAAACAACCCCAAAAACAAAACAAGAAAATAAATTTCTGTAGATATTAAACGTAAAGTCAGGGATGGTAGGGAAACTAAAGAGTGCTGACCAGCTGATCACAGTTTTGGAAAAGCAACAGACATAATTAATAATCTGATATATGAGGATTTCTAATAGTTTCAGCAAAAACTTAAACTAAAGTTGGGTTCTTTCTTCAAGTACATAAAACAAAAAAGTACAAGGTGAATTAAAAAAAGATCAACAACTTCGTTTCCGCCGACTCATAAACCAAAGATTATAAAAATCCTGCAAACCAAATATAGGTGAGGCGTTTCGTAGTTTCCAGGCACAATCACGTTATTATGACACTCTTTGACATCGTCAGCCGTCGCCTTAGGAAGATCACACACTTTCCGACGCTCCTCTTTAGGCACGTTACCACAACACTGATCCGTTGATGCAACAACCGTTCTAAAGAGTTTTGTACTTTGTTGTAAAAAGGACTACATTATATAATAGCATTTCTGCAGAGGGGCACTCATGGGGGCTGAAGCTATGAGTGAATACTCAGAGAGTTGCAGGTGGAAACATTTAAGCACCCACCAAACAAACACCTGCCAAGAAAGATTCACGGATTCCTCAAACATGCACGAAGAGCCATAGCAACACATCAGGGAACGACAATAAAAGCTGGAATAACGTTTTTAAAAAGTTTGCTTGTAACCCGCTCAGGTTGACCAATTGTACAATTTTCCATAGTGGCTGAAGGGATTTATGATGTTGTTTTGAGTGTTCAGAAAAAGGGTGTCATGTTCTGCCTCATGCGGTGACCAGACCACAAACAGATGGAGAGAAAGACAGTTTCCTAGATGGTGCAAAAGATGAGTAATTAAACCCAGGAACTTCTAGGAAGTCAGTGAGCGTTAAGTAGGTCACCAAATATTTGGCTTTGTAAAGAGCCCAATTAAAAAGAGGCGATGTGTGAAAATGGAAAGTAACGAAGGCTGCAGCACACGGGGCGCCGAATGTAAAAGAAAGTGATCACGGTTTTTTAACTCACATTTTCTCCACATTTAGGTCAATTCCTGCACATTTAGCAAATTTACGCTGATTTAAGTTTAAGTTTTAAATCTTTAAATACATTTATTAATATGTATATATATATATATATATATATATATATATATATATATATATATATATATATATATATATATATATATATATATTATTTATTTTTTTTATTTTTTTTTACATTTGGTGCCCCATAGTAGGATACAGGAGCAACTGGGCTGAAAAATATTTAGCTTTTAATAAATCTTTACCGAACATTATTTGTAAAAAAGCACATTTGCATCATAATATGGGATCCATTGTTCGATTTTGAATCATTTTCAGAATACTAAACCATTCGGGGAAACAGTTTCCACAATAGAAATTTAAACTAAAAATCTTCTCTAACCCTGATCACTGCACTTCACTTAGCTCACATTAAAAACAAACGTGGAAAATCAAATCCATTTGTCTTACATCATGGCCAAAAAAGCTGAGTCACAAACTTTCTCTTGCCATTCTGGTTATATATAGCGGTGTAGTCTTGTAGTCAACCTTCTGTTTTTTAAATGGGTTTGTCAACTTTGAGCTTTGTGAGTCCCATTTATTAAACCTGGTTAACAGCACAGATTATAATGAAGCATGTGAAAAGAGAATTTTAGAGCAAACATTAGCTCATTTACA
This sequence comes from Orestias chungarensis, assembly GCA_032876305.1. Taxonomy (NCBI): domain Eukaryota; kingdom Metazoa; phylum Chordata; class Actinopteri; order Cyprinodontiformes; family Cyprinodontidae; genus Orestias; species Orestias chungarensis. The sequence goes on along the minus strand of JAVLVB010001216.1, from coordinate 4,838,143 downwards.
AACAAGTGAAACAATGTCCAATTGTTTTCTCATTTAAAGGAACGGGTCTATCTGCTTTTGTATGCACCCAGTGGTTTGTGTACTCCAGACCTAATGCTCCCTCTGTTGACTTTGTGACCATTGTGCTTCTAAATGCTACTGGTTCATACAAAGGGGATTTTGTCAGGTGACAGAGCATCATGTTTCTTTTCCTTTAAATGTAACAGAAGTAAAAAGATTTTCCTTAAATATTTTTCTCCTCTAAGCATTAAATCAGCTCCAAATTAAACCATATTTTAAGGAAGTCCTCTAATTTATGACTTTGAACAGAGATGAACCCTTTTTAATAGTAGGACATCTAAATGCCGTTGAATCACCTTTAAAGTTTAATTTTGAGTACATTTTTCAAGTGTATGTTGTGTTTTTGTCGAGTCTGAAGCTGTAGTTTTCTTGGCCGTGTTAAATTTAAGTTCCTTGGAAAAGCAAGTGGATGAATCGATATGAATGAGCTCAGGTTAAAACTTAAAATTTACATCACGATCTGAATTATTTCTGCTTTAATTTGCGACATCTGAGCTTTAAAGTAGGTTAGGTTGAACTAATTAGGTTTGCTTCAATTAGCTTTTATATCAGAAGTCAAATGATGCTTTAAACGATCTGCCACAGATTTAAATGTGGATGAGAGACGGACGTTACCATGGTGATGCGGTAAAGCATGATGGGCTGTGTGCTGAAAGCCGGCAACTAGTAGCTCCTCAGGCCTGCGAGAAGCAGTGCGCTCCATCCTTTCCTGCCAAAGAAAGATAAATAAAAATGTAATTTTTGTTTTAAAGATGAACATGATCAAAATCTCAGGATGCCAGATGTTTTCCTCAAGGATAAAATATCATAAGTTCAAATCGTTAAATGGCTCAGTTCTCAAGTAACATATGTAAAAGCCATATGTTCATCCTAACCCTCTTACCTTGCTGACTTGTAGCTGTTGGTGCAATCTCAGTCTCATACAAAGATGAGTTTTGGTTTTATCAGCAAATCTACAGCTATAAACGAAACAAACCGGACTTCTTCAGCACCGTCACATCTTAGAGGACACAATGTCAAGTTCCTCACACGCCGTCTAATCTAAAACAGCCTCGGGGCAAAGAAGCTGTCGAAGAGATGGAAAGGACCAATAGCCACATTTTTAAATCTTCCCTTTTCCAGGAAAAAGAAGAACCAGGAAGCGTTGCTTCCAGGAACCGCCAGAAGTCGCGTCGCGCATGCACACGCATACACAGCCGCTCGCATCTCCCCTCCATGCTTCGAAAACATCCATAAATGCCAGGAGAGAGATTTACGGCTCTGAGAAGCAGCAGCCAAAAGCTTTCCAAGGAAGACAGCTTGGCTGCTGGGCCTGTGGTCTGACTGCAGACTTAAGCTAGGGCTGAGGTTTAGCAGTTCCTCTCACCTCCCGCTCAAGGCCAGCTGCAGCAACCAAATCTGCACAAGTCATACTTTAAATGCACAGCCATGCATTCAGAAACTAAAACAAAATATGAAAATGTCCATTAAAACAATACGCAACTGATATTATAGCTAGGTTTTGCATCAGACAGCGTCCTCCAGGGCACAAGGGACCGACTGTGTACTTACCCTGCGTGGGGTTTGAGAAGGGACACCGTTCTGGGTTTGGTAGGAGTTTACATGTACCAACAAGTCAACGCCAAAAAAGACGGAAAAAAAAGTCCTCAACTCAAAAAATTCTTGCAGTAAAAAGGTTAATTTTAATGGCTGCATTCCCCATAAACCTTCACAATGAACTCGGATGCACTTTCACCGACTCTACGGTTTTAAGGGTCCCATTGAGGTGGTTTTACGTTTTGCCCCGGGCTTCGCATGAACAGCAGTCACTGACCCGACAGATGCAAAAGGGTGTTTTAAAATGTTGTTTTAAAAGTTCATTAACTCTAATGAGTTTTGTTTTTCTATATATATACATACATACATACACATATACATACGTAAGGGATGCAGCGATACCACTTCTTTCTAAAATGAGTAGTGCACGAGTACTTGCATTTGAGTACTTACCGATACAGAGTACTTACACATATAGTTACTTTGGATTTTTTTACTTTTTCCACGGATTTTGTTATTTGAACAACCTTCCCTATTATTTGCACAAACACATGTAACAAAATTGTCAAATACTGAAATGCTTTTTTGCAGTACTGAGGACAGATTAAATTTGGATGAGACTCAGTGTAGCGTGGTTTTTGTGCCACCAGGTTAGCAGGCGCAGAGCTGTCTGGGGGAGCAATGGTTGTGGGCGGGTTACGGTTAGGGGTTAGGGGTTAGGGGAGTCCACATATGTTCACAAGTTCATAAAAAAAAAAAACATCCCACGTCAGCCCTTGTGGGCGTCTGTGTGTGAATCTCAGGCGCGCTCGTTCATGGGTTCCTCGGGTTCGCGCTCAACTCTGACAAAGTGCTTGCTCTCGCCTCTGTGTGTGCGCTCGCAGCTCTGCTGAAGTGTTAGTGAGTCTGAGAGTATGGATCAACTTTTGTGTATTTGGAATGAATTATTTAATTGGATGAAAAAGGCATTTGCATATAATGTAGAGTTGCAGACGCGGAGCCGAGCACGAGCGGAGTGATCTGAGCAGGCGGGCGGTTTGTCGGAGTTGAGCGCGTGTCCGGGCACCTTTGAGCGTGCGTGCTTACCTGTTATTCGTGCGCACACGCTTGCGGTTGTTACACCTTCAGGTGGCTCTGTGGCCGCGGACCTGGTGGCACAGAGATCTCGCCATAAGGCCCACCCAGGCCCAATAGTAGCGCCGCGGGTTGGTATCGATGTCGTGGGATCGGTGGCAATTTTATGAGTATAAGTAGAGTACTTATGCCCAGTATCGGACCGATCCCGATACCAGTGTCAGTATCGGTGCATCTCTAATATATATATATATATATATATATATATATATATATATATATATACACACATTACTCACAAAAAGTTAGGGATATTTGGAAATTTGTGGAAAGTGTAAAAAGTTCCCGCTACAGTGATATCATATCACGAAAGTAGGACATTTAAGTAGAAGGATGCACTGGTGATTTCCTCATCTCAAACAATTTGTTGAAACAAAAGTTAACAACAATGGTGTGTACACCACAACAAAAAATGTCAATGTCTCAATAACTCGTCGTGTGACCGTGAGCATCAATTACAGCTCGACAACGACGTCTCATGCTGTTCACAAGTCGACTTATTGTCTGCTGAGGCCGGGCATCCCACTCTTCTTGAAGGGCAGCCCTCAGGTCATTGAGGTTTTGGGATTACAGAGTTTCGAGCCTCTACATGGCGACTCAGTTGATCCCACAGGTTTTCAATGGGATTCAGCTCTGGAGAAAGTGCAGGCCACTCCATTTGAGGTACACCAGTATCCAACAGCCGTTCCCTGATGATGAGGCCCACTTGATAAGCAGAGGATTGTCCCACTAATACGAGAGCTAACGACATGTTATACTTGTTTCTTATCAATAACAAAGAAAACCTTGTCTTTTAAAATGACACAGGTTTGCACAAGCATGTTTATTTGCAAAGTACAAGTTCAATTTTATGCATGATAGGTTAAACCATGCTTGTTGCTTCGGTATAGGACCTCTGGATTTGGATGAAATGCTAACTAGTGTTAACCAGGTAGGAAACCAACTAATTTTATCTACAGTTCAACACCTAAAAGGTAGAAAACGTAAACTTTTTTTGTCCTGTGTTTCAGAACATGATGACACAATTTCACTAGATTAACATGAGGCGTGTAAGAACTAGCAGAGGTTGTAACTTCTCGCCTGTCGCCCCAGAGCATCACGTACATAGTTTCGACATAACTCTGTAACAGAACCCGGGGATATAGTTCCTTGAAAGCAGAAGAACTGAACTTAAGTCACTGCCGGCGTCTGCAGAGACGGAAACGGATAACTTTGTTTTTTTGCTAAATCAACGTTTGGGAGTTCGACGGTTTTTATAAAAGTACTGAACACTGAGAAGTTGGGCAATGTTTTAAAATTATTTTTGAAATCTTGCAGACATTAAAAGACACAAAAGATCAGGAACAAAGGAAGGAATACAACATTTAAACAGATTTTCACAACTTTTGAAATCCAATTTCCCTACTTTCAAGACTGCACAGGAAGCCAAATTCATTTTAAATCCTTCAGTATTTCCTCCACAAGAATATTAACATGTGAGAAGGTTTGGTGTTGTGTAACGTGAACACATACATATTTCCAAACAAAAAGGCGGATTAGCCAAGAGAGAAAGAAAGATTTACAGTCTGACTGATCGGTGCCGCTGCTCCAAAGCGCTCACCGAGTTAGACACCCAAACAGCCACGGCGTTATGTTCAGCACTGTGTAAGTTCACAGAGGAAGGCCCCATTCGGTCCTTATATATACAAACTTCACCCAGAGGATAAACTCCACGGGGGGGGACATGCAGTCTCATCTCAATTGGCAAACTTTAAACGAGAGCACACAGCGATATAGCCAGCTTCTTTCTGTTTCACAACCTAAACGTTTCGTTTTTTTGTTTTTGTTTCTCCACACTACGTGCAGGATGGAGGAATTTTTCCTTAGAAGATTCGAATTCACCCTTCAACGTGAGCTCAGTGGTGCAAAGCCCCCCTCCTGGAAGCTAAAGAAAAACCAATCCAACTTAATGCCAGCTCAGCAGGAGCTCTGAGGTCCCACGGTTCGGGTTAGCAGGAGGCTTCACATTTGCACCTCCACCCACAAGAAATAAGAAAGCTGACGTTACGTCACCTCATCACCACCACCACCCCCGTCGCACTAGGACGTCACGTCGATCCCACAAACAAAGTCCACAGCTTGTTAATGTTGTTTGCTTAGGGAGTTCTATTTATAGAGCTCTGCAGCGCGTTCAGCCAAATTCTGTATGTTACTGGAGAGCGAGACAGGAGAGGATCCGAGCAGATGGACAAAGGGCTCATTCTCCAGGAGCCGGACAGTGGAAGTGAGTTTGTTGTGTTGCAGAGACGCCATGTTTCACCCAACTGGACTGAAAGTACACACTCTGGAAGCAGGACCACTTGCCGTTGCTTGCACGTACACGGCGAGGCTACGATTTTTTGTTGATGGTGTTTTTTGAAAGAGCCGCTACAGATCTTGTCACACAGAAGAGAAAAATCGGATTTGTGCCGTTAAAATTTCTGCACCAGAAGAAGCATGAGGATGCAAGTCTAGATGTAAACAATGGCTGAAGCAAAACCAAGCAAATTTTGCCATAGTTTCCTTTGTTCCTGTGTTTCTTTATGATTTTGTGCCGATATGGTCAGCTCCCACTGCTCAAAAACTCTAAAATTGGTCCGCTTATAGTTACTTCCATGACCATTGTAATGTTGTGTAACATATTTTGCACATTTGAGTTGCTTTTGTAGTCGTAAACGGACTAGACCAAAGTCTGAGGACGGTTACACATGGGGGGATCTAACTCTACGGCTACAATTATTGTTGAATTCTAACTTGCGATTTTTAAAACTGAAATTTTAACTCCAGTTCAACATATTCCAGCAGCCTAACAGGCTAAACGTGATAAACTGCTATTTTTTTTAATTTTTTTTTTCTACAACTGGTCAACTAAACTTGTGTTTCTGGTATAATTTCCATCACAATATAGCCATTGGCTGTCCTCTGAAAAAGTCAAAAGGCGTCCCATCTGAACAGACTTTCATAGCTTGATTATTCTTATCAGTTGACAGATTTGTAACATGTGAATGTTGCAACCAGCAAGTTTCCCTGTCATCCACGTTGCAAATTTGCAACATACTCGGGTTTAAATAAAGGAATTTGACACGAACGTGTCAAAAGTAGGGATGCGCTGATATGAAAACCTGATCACATGATCCAAAAACAATAACAATAATAATAGTCTCCGCCCCTTGAAACACAAACGGCAACACAATAAAAAAGTATAATTAAATGTTTATATCTTTATACTCTTTTTACTTATCAGACCGATACAGATAAGTAAAAAAAATTAAAAAAAACCAACATTGGTCAAACACGGATATTAAGGCCGATCTATTGTGCAACCCTGGTCAAAAATACAATATAATATGTTCCACACCTCATATAACGAAGCTGGTACTTTTAAATTTAAACAGAGAATACAAGACGTACGAGATTATTTGACTGAAAAGTGGATTTGGAGAGGCTAAACGATACAAGATCGTTTAGCCTGTTGTTCTGACAAATTTAATGAACGCGTAAAGTTGCTCTGGGGACAAAAACAAATCCAAACCAATCCTGACTGACGGTTGGTGCATCTTTAGTTTGGTCCAGTCAGTAGTACGTTTAGATTATCGTTGACCAGGTTTGGGCAGTGAGAGAAGCAATAAATAAACAAATAAGGAAAAAAAGACCTTAGAAAAATTATTTACCTGGTAGTTTGAGTGAGGTAAAAAGTAGTCGGGGCATCCTGCTAAAGCCATGATGTTTGTTCCTCGTGTTCCCTCTTGCAGGGAACCCTCTGGTCTCACCGAGCACCCTGCACATGGAGGAGGAGCACAGCAGATACATGAGACACAGCGAGACTGAACGGACGACGTAATGATTAGAGGGAAAGAACAACGAGGAAAAAGGACACAAAATCCTTTCTACACCTGTCTGACATACGGGTGTTGTGATAACAGCTTTTGTAAAACTGGTTTCAAGTTTCTCACAAAAAAAACAACAAAAAACAAAACAACGACACTCATCTCTAACTTAAGGGGGGGAAAGAGAGAAGCCTGCATCTGCAAAGGGTTTAAGAAGGCGTTGACGTCGCATGTACACATTGATCCTTGTGTAAACACGGCCATTGTGTTCAACACACACACCAGTCACAGTCCCTAACCAAAAGCCCTGGCTTGTAATGAACCTTCTATGCGAGTTTTCGTCTACTGATATATGAAGTGACTCAAATAAACAGGGAGCAACTTGAAAACTAAACACAAATACACGAAAATTAAAACAGTTAAGCAGCTTGGAAACATTTCTAATTGCAAAAACATGGTCTGGAGACTAATCTATCCCATTAACCGAGGTTTTTTTTAGGTTAGGACTGATGACTGAAGGCGGGCTACCAGATCAGATAGCCTGACCAACTCCTCATGGACATTTGGCCAGCGCCAAACAGCAAACAACAGAAAGCACACACCAGTGCGCTTGTGATTCCAGCGACGTTGTATCGTGTCATACACTTTTTTGCTTCAAATCCAACAATCGGTGGTTGTCGTAACCTCAGGATGCCCATGTATGGAAACTGTTTGACTTTGCATCTCTCGAGGCAACTCTCAGGACCGATTTCCCTCCGGGTGCTGCTCCATTGTACTGGTCGGGGTCCTTACATAACAGATGTCAGATGGTTCAAACATTAACTCTCCCCAGCAGTGCCTCCTCCTCCGTTCACCCCACTAATTGCCCTCTCCACGGCGGCTCGGCTATCTTTAGGTCAACTGATAAGGCCTTTCCCAAATGCGTGTGCGTGCCGACACCATCTCGGCTCCTTATAATTGAATACGCCCACCACCACCATCAGCAAGCATCCTTTTTTATTCATTTCCAGTTTTGAGTCACGGATTTTGCTCCCCTACAGATCAGGCTGCTCACACCAACTCAAACCCCAGGCCGAAAGGGCAAGCCCTGCTGCAGCATGCATGCATGCAAGCCTCATAAGCCTGAAAGCTAAGCCAAAGCTGCAAGTCCTTGACATTTAGTGACATTTTTGTGGCTCCTCCTGCAAAGAAAGGGAATAATTCCGCTTTAGTAGTGGTGACACGGGTGGGTGGGGGGAGAACACCTGGAGATCCAGTGGATTATGAAGCAATTTAATAATGCCACAGTCTGTGGAGTCTTTATCCACAACTTTGCAAGAAGAAGAAATCATACTGGCTTTTCTTTGTGCTTCTGCAGGAAAGGAGGCAGGGATGTTTAACAGCATGCAAAGATTATTATTATTTTATTTTTTTTGCAGCAACCTGCGTGGAGAAGCTGCTTAACATGCTGGTTTAGATGAAAGCCCCACGTTAGTTTAGGAAGCGTTCAAATAAAGTCTGCAAACTCCAGCGTTACACAGAAGTTCTGCAAGCAAAGTTCCCAAGGGGCATAAAAACCTGTCTGTACAGAGTGTGCGTGATGTCTACGTGCGCGCGTACAGCTGCGCTGCGCGCCCCCACACGAGCGAGGAGAACCACCGACGTTCCTGGATGTATCCGCTCCCCCCCAAAAAAAATCAGCTGCCGAGCGAAAAACGCAGTAAAGAGCACTTACGGTTCTGGGAGGCCAGCACGCAGTTCAAGCTCGCGTCATGCCACAACTTTCCTGGTCTGAATCCCGGCGCTGACTGCCTCCCACCTTCCATCCCCTCTTCTCCCCACCCGCAGTAAAACCTGCGTCCGCAGGCGCAAAGTTCCGCTCCTCTAAGCGCACGTGAGGAACCGCGCACACACATGCGCGCGCACTAAATGAGAGCCCCCCCCCTCAGGGGCTTGCACGCGCAAGCTGACTCTCTACTGTCACGCCGTCACGCCCCACATACACACACAGACACCAAATAGTTTCTCCAGTATGGCAAGCCATTTTCTAATAAAATGGTATTCGGGTGAGGACAACATAATATAATATAATGTAATATAATATAATATAATATAATATAATACAATATAATACAATGTAATGTAATATCCATCCATTTTCTGTACACCCTTGTCCCTATTGGGGTCGGGTGGGTCTGCTGGGGCCTACAGTATCTCCAGCTTACAATGGGCGAGAGGCAGGGGTACACCCTGGACAGGTCACCAGTCCATGGAGACATGCAGGACAAACAACCGCTCATACAGACACTCACACCTAAGGACAATTTAGAGTGGCCAAACAGCCTAACACTCACGTTTTTGGACTGTGGGAGGAAGCCGGAGTACCCGCAGAGAACCCACGCATGCACAGGGAGAATATCCAAACTCGTTGCAGAAAGTACAAAGGTGGAATTGAACCCAGAGCCATCTTGCTGCATGGCAACAGTGTTACGATATAATATAATATAATATAATATAATATAATATAATCGTTGGTGGATTCTTAACTCAAAAGTAATATATTTTTAATTATCTGTACGCTAATTTTTATAATATAATATATATATATATAAAGATATATATATATAAAAATATATATATATCAAGAATCAGTTTATTTATACAACAGGTGTCGTCTCAAGGCACTTTGAAAGAAAATATATTCAAATCAAAGATACATTCTAACAAATCAATTTGAAAAACTTTTCAATCTAAGGAGCAGATTTATGCAGTCATTGACTTGCAGCATTCACTCCTCTGGAATCAGCAGACCGAAACAATAATTTGTGTTGTCATTGACTTTACAGCAATCCCTGATACTGAGCATGCATGTAGCGACAGTGGAGAGGAAAAACTCCCCTTTAACAGGAAGAAACCTCCAGCAGAACCAGGCTCAGTACAAGCACCCATCTGCCACGACCGACTGGAGGTTTGAAAAGACAGAAAACTAAATTAAAAGCACAGGATACTGAAATAATAGAGTTTATAGCAGCAGTTGTAGAACGTCACTTGAAGCATCTCAGCCCATGTTCTCATCCAAGAAGCCGTCTCAGGTAACAGAACACCAGCCCAGGTGTGGTTACTATGGAGAGAAGAACACTAAGAGAAAAGAAAAGGTTAACAAGGTTGAAATAACGGTAACTAAGTAGATTGGACAAAGGAAGAAAGTAGCAGAGAGAGAAGTGGTCAGATTGTCCTCCAGCAGTCTAAGCCTATAGCAGCAGAACTACTTAAATAACATATATCATCTCCTATCTGAAATTACACTGAAGATAATATGTTTTTGTCTATTCTAGTCTGGACAGCTGGTGATTGATCTCAAATGTACGTGGTAACTGGTCATAATTCATTTGTTAAAATCTGAGATGTTTGTTTCAGATTGTATTTAATTGTTGACATGTCCATTCAACTTAACGGTAAATCTGACGTCGTTTATAATGGTCAGAATGAATTGTGAGATGTCTTAAACAGGTATTTTGTAAAATTAAAATATAATCAGGGTTTCTTTATTTAAGAAATTAAAGTTGTCAAAAAACCCTCCGGATATCTGGAAGTCCATTGTATGTTAAAACAGCCTGCCTTAAGGTCAAATCGGACTTATCTCACATAGGGCAGGTCAGTGGGTTATGTTCTGACCTTCCTGATGTAGGTAACAGTTTTGACACATTCCTCGAAATGGTAAAACATTCATCATTGCTCGACTCAAACTGCCGAAAACTCTTTTATACCTTATTGAAGCCCCATAATTGAAACTCTTCGGTGTCGCCTAGTTTTGTTCTAGGGGCACATTTGGCTTTGATCGACTGTATCGAAGACAACGCTGAAATTTAACAGGCCAGGGCCGGGACACGAGTCAATCATCTGAGGCCGCGAGAGTATCATTAATGACTTTAACCGGCGCTGTTTCAGTTTTTTGATAAACCAGTGTTGATGGTTAACCTGGCTGCTAATGAAGAAGAAACTCGATTAATAGCTAAGAAGAAGGATTCAAACATATCTTCTACGTTGCAGAGCTGGAAAAAACCTTTTTCAAATAAAACTACCTACTGCTGTTCTATGAAAATGTAACTATGAGCTAAACCTCCTATGATTTACAATCCTGACAGTGGATCTAAGAAGTCTAAACAACTAGATCAGTAATTTGCAGTCAAGAAATACGGCTTTGTTAATTTAAATATCAGCTAAACAGCTCACCTTTTTTAATCTTTTTACTTAGAAGGCTTATTCATGGGGTTATTTTTGTCCCTTTTGCAACACGTACTCAACTTATTTCGTTAGACATTTAAAGACGTGTGATAAAACCGCTCTCAGCACTCAGCCAACAGACTGACAGCACATATGGGTCAGTGAGATACTTTCACCTTCCACCGAATGCAAAGTAAACGTGCATGACCCGAAGCCACTTTGTAAATAGGTCAAAGGTAACGGCTGTTTTTAAAAAGGAATCAGGATTCCATGTAGACCTCTGTTTACAAAACCAACACACGCAGACCTCAGATTCACATGGGTGTGCTTAAGCTCAGCTGAGGAACTTGGCGGAACATGTCTGACATCTGTAGCAATTCTCTCACAGTTGTAGGCATTGAGGTAAAAGTCTGCGATCCCTTATCAGGCTGAGCCTTTCAAGCTCCTCACAAATTATGGGGAGTATCTTCCCCTTTGCCGAGGGTAATGTTTGGCAGTGCAATCAGCAAACTCGAACCAGTCCAGAGTTTTGTCCCCTAGAGTTTAAGATAAGAAGATCAATATACTGTAGTTGGGAAACTGAGTGCGTAGAGGTCAAAGGTAATTTGTGGCTGCTCATTTAAGTGCATGGAGTTCAACGTCTAAAAAAATAAAAAATGTGAAAAAAAGGTTTAAATCACGTTTGGGTTTTGCCGTTAAAAGTCTCATAAAAACAGAAATTATTGTAAATAGTGTGTAAAAAGTGAGGAAAACTCCAGTTTTCGATTTCTTTATAATTTCTCATTTAGCACACATTATTTGATGTCCAGCTATGCTATGCTACCACATCTCTGATATGCTGTAAAGTTCTGTGAAACTAGCATTTCAAGTCACTGTATTGTAATGCTAGTTCCGCTGCCGCATTCTTATTTAGTAATTCTCTACTTCATCTCATGCTACACCATGCAAACACTCTGTCTGCACCGATAAAGAGTAATTTGGCTGACAATTATGTGTCTACTTGTGGGTAAAAATTCTCTAACTATCATCTCGAGATTATAACCTAACCTTATCCACACACAGGAGGCTGATGCTAGTGTACGAACCCAAAAGTGAGGCGGGACTCGGTTTTTGGAAGAGAGAACCAGGGTTGTAAACATGGAGGCAGATGGTCCAGAACAGGAAACAAGGTCAAGAACCAGTAGGGCAGCTCTGCAAACTTGCCATGAATCCGTGATCAGGGAAGAGAAACCTGGTGATATGTGGAAGATCAGAAATTTCCAGAGGGCAAGTCAAGACAGAAGAGGTCAGTATACAAAACGATGTCATGAACTCGGCAATCAAGGGAAGGCATGGTGCCAAAGGCGTTCAAACATCTGGTGCCTTCTCTCTGCCAAAGAGCTTCATTTGAAGCCAGGTGAACAGGTGGGAGGAAGGAGGCTGATTAGGTGCTGGCAGGGGAGATACGGCTGGAAGGAGTCGGCCAAATATCACCCAACACCATCTTGTTACCAAGGTTTTCGGATGTACCTGCGACGAAGTTCAGAAGGTCTAAACACTTGTTACTAGTTTAGCCGCTTCATTATCTGGAGCGTAGGTGGGATTCACTGTGGCTGCTCTCTGTCGGGGACACAAGCTTTACGAATATGGAACGTTCTCTGTTATGCAACATTTTCAGACCCTTCCACTGCGACAATGGCACCTCTCCGGATACAGAAAGTCTTAAGTACATTTTCTTACAAGGGCTCATGGCTTAGTGAATGCTGACAAAAACCTTGCACCTGCAATCAGTAACATAAAACTGCTGACACACATGTTGCAACATGTCTAAACGAGGTTTAGGTAATCAACTGGATAGCTAAAGCTTAAACAACTGGAGGTTTCCTCAAGGAGATTTTCTCAGTGAGCCTGATTGTTTCGGTCTTTGACTCTCCTGACTGACTCGTAATATTCTTCCCTCAGTTGTGCAAGTCTCTGCGGCAGTAAGAGAACCACAGAGGTCGACAGCATCATCCTGTCATCTAGCCGATCTGCATAGTTTGGGTGACAAACCTCAAGCTTGCAGACTCCTTTCTAACAGGACTTTGGACAATCTCGTGGTGATCATACTTGCATATTATTGTTTAATGATTATCTTAACCGACCCAAAACAGAAAAAAGGTTTTTGGGATTTAACGATGGCCTGTCTTAATATGTGCGTGTAAATACCTGGTTTCAATCAGGAGAAACGGGATCTTAAATCCAGCCTGTGTGTGCTGATAAAAAAAAAAAAAAGGATGTGTTTTTACGAGAGGATGCCATCAACATCTTAAAAAGCAGCAGACCCTTCCAGCAAAGCCAGACAACTTCGAAGGTGGAGGCCCGACTCCGACCAATGATCAGCCACAGCTCGTTCTGTTTACGCTTATAGGTAACGTGTAACAAGAGTTACACAATCATCAGCCGCCGCGACGGAAGCAGCTGGAAGCTTCCCGCTGAAACGGGTCAGCCGAGCAGAGCACATGGACAAGCGTTGTGTTGTGAAAACACTAAAGCAGCATGGTGGTTACATAAACATTATTATTTTTTTTTTATCCACCGATCGTTGTTGGGAAATAGTTAGGCATCCCAGATATGGCAGAATGAAAGTGTCAGGGGAGGTTCTTCGTACACACATGTGGAATAACAAATTACAAAAAAACTCTGTTTTATCGTAGTGGGTATTTTTCATGTATGAGACGATTAGGATTCCACAAACAAAAGTGAGCGTGACCTTGTGAAACAGGAACAGGGTCGTCGTGACACTGTGAGCCCCTTTATGTTTTGAAGTCTAATCCGCGGCGTGAGCTGGAGGGCGTGTCTGTGCGGACGACACGTCTGTGGCTGGGTGGTTCGAGAGCTGATGTCTGCAACCTACTGGTTTTAGTTTTTTTTCAATTGATGATCACCACCGATGTGGAATATTGCTATTCCTCCAAGGACAAAAGAAATGTGTGTTTTGGCATTTTGAATGGAAAACTTTGCTCAGAGAGCAAAGACAGGCGGATTATGGGTAGGTCATCGTATCGTGGTTCCTCTCTCAGTTTGAAGTAATCCTGGCAGCTACTGGTTGGGTCGGTTCTTCATCGTCGTTCATCTCTGTATTCCTTTGACATTAAGATTACATAGATGTATCTCGTGAAGGAATTGGTTTATACAGCAAGGATGACGCATCAACCCTGCTTACATTCGACGGGGAAAAAAAGGAACACAGGATTACATGAGAACATTTTTGTTTTCTATGCAGTTATTTGAGACTCGAAATACTGAGAAATCGGACAAATCCTGATTAGATGCAGGATTTAAACGATCAGTGGAGCCACAGAAACATGTGCCTTAACAGTTGATATCAGAACAGAAGATATTCTGCTTTCGTCTTTACAATCACAAAGAAAAGCATAAAGGGGAAGAGTAAGGCAAAATGACGTTTGCATTCTGCCACATGGCATTTGGACGATGCAGCTAAGGTGGAAGAAGGTACTCTGGTGATATGGGACTAACAATATTAGAAAGAAAACTTTCACATATCTGTGAGAATCCTCGTCAGCACCGTAAAATCAATGTTTTTTACAAAGCACCGTCAAACTAATTTTTTTTTTTTTAACCTTTTTTTTTCTTCTTTGCAGAAATACATCAGCTGGTTAGAGATGAGGAGAGGTAATTGGAGTTATGTGGAAGACAGAAAGAGTCGAGTACAGGGAGGTTCAGGAAGAAAAACCTATTAGAGGCAGTATGAGATTTGAGATTATAAAATGATCAAATTTAAATAGTCAATTTTAATGATTGCTTGTCACTATGCTTAAATATCAGGGTTTCTAAATGCCCTCTCACTCTAGAGGATGTTCAGACTAAAGCCATAAATTCACAACTGTAGTCTGAAATATTCCCCGAACAGAAACAGATTTATATTTTTTTTACGTTTCAATTTTTAAACGATCCATTCAAGACCTAATTTATACATGTTTGCAAACCTTCCACATTTGCTGTGTATTGGATTTGTCTCTCACATTTACAGTGTTTCAATTCACTAAGAATGATTTTCCAACTTGAGACAAGTGAAGCAACCTGAACATCTTAAACATGTCTAACCTAATGAGGCAAAAGTGACTTGATTCTAAAAATCCATGTTAATTTGTTGATTTGAACATGTTTTCTGAACCGTCACGTTTGGTTACTTTTAAAATGTTCCATTTTAGGTATTTTTAAAAAAAGACCATGGATCACCAACATCTTTTAAATGAAAGAAAAACCTAATTAAATTAAATTTAACAGCAATTTGAAATATCTCTATAAAGATAATATGATTTTCAAATGTTGGAAATGTCGCATTGTATAATGCTATGGAAATAATAATCCAATGTGTGAACAATTCCCTATTTGGTATTTTCAAATACTACTTTTTGAATACTTACTAACGTATGCTAATGATGTTGATGGGAATTAAGTATTCATAAACTAGTAGTTGAAAATACTAAATAGGTTCATACATTTGATTATCATTTCCATTGCTTTATACAATGCAGCATTTCAATGTACTATTAGCTCAAGTAATGCATTACAATTTTCTTCTGGCTCATAGAATAATCCCATAATTTTCACATGAGCAAAATAACATCTGAAATCATTTTCCACATGTAAAGGGATGTGAGTTCCATTTTTAAAAAAAAAACTTTAAAAAAAAAGAGAACAGCGTGAAAACTTTAGTCGTGAAGAAACAAACAACAGAGAGACTAACAGTATGTAAAGGGATGTGTTTTTGTTTAAACGAACGTGTTTCTGACGTTGAACACTACAGATTGGGTTTTTTTATATTGCAAGCCATTAAAAATATTTTATGACAACTTTCATATGTCCTGTCACTTGTCTGATTGCGCTCGTTTATTTTCACCCGTGCATTAAAGTGTGACGCGTTTTCTTCCCCT
The DNA here is from genome assembly GCA_032876305.1 of Orestias chungarensis. NCBI lineage: Eukaryota > Metazoa > Chordata > Actinopteri > Cyprinodontiformes > Cyprinodontidae > Orestias > Orestias chungarensis. Next base: position 4,822,446 of record JAVLVB010001216.1, on the reverse strand, counting down.
ACTGTCTAGCATGTCCCTCAGCATGGCGAATGCAGGTTATTTCAGCTGCTGCCACCTTATCTGTCTGGGATCATTTTACAGTCTCGACAGGAATGCGTAAGTTGGGGCTATATTTCTTCTTTTGTTTTGGTTTCTGTGATATCCTGAAATCTACGCAGTTTATGTTGTGATTTTTGTGGCTTTTCTAAGCTTATGCTGTTGGTCTCAGACCCAAATCTGGACGGTTTGATTGACGGTAAAAACACAGTCTCTGTCTTAAAGGGTCTTCAAAACATCTTGCAGGTGCGTTTCCAGGTTTCAGAGGTCAGGGATAAGGGGATATTGGTGTGCAGTCCTACACACAAATGGACAGCTCAAAGCAGTATGTGTGGTGTACTGCTATATTTATATAACAGATTATTTTTGACGTTTTAGTGGTGTAGCATTAGACATGTTTTAGAAATGTAATGACTAAATATGTTTTTTTTGTGTTTAAAGTTATTGCAAATAAACAATAAATTCTCCATAGATTCAAGAATGGGATATTATTGAATTGGTTTGAAGGGATTTTTATGTCTATCATTACATTATTTTGTCAGGAAATTGAGGTGTTCTGGCCGGTTTTGTTGTTGTTCCTCCTCTTCCTTCCACCAGGGCCGTTCTGGAGGCTGCCTACAGTACATGCTGGAGCTGCTGAGCTGGCACACCTTGGTCACAGCTGCAGCCAATCCTGTTAATCAGCGCTGTGGAGTACAAGAGGAGCCTGGCAGCATGGTACTTCCTAGCTAGCCTCTCTGTGGTCCATCTGAGTGGTTATCCTTTGTGTGTGCTGCCTTACCTGTTGTTCGTGGTTGTCACTAGTAACACACATAAACATACAAACTGTCTGCAAGCAAGAAAGATCGCCTTAAGAAATCAGAAACCAGACTGCAGCCTTGCCTTGTCCTCCACCGACCTCTCAGTGACTGCTTACATTTCCATCTGCGAACGCCGAAACCTGCAAACTACCTCAACAACCGTAACACAAACCAGAGCCCTCCAGATGAGGTCATCTCTCCTCGGTGATGTTTTTTGATCAAATCAAATCTGCAGCAAAATGCCGGATTTCCTTTTAAATATGACAACGCATCACATAAAACAATATTTTAAATAAGACGACTTCTGTGCTTGAAAATTGAGCGTCAACAAAATATCTCTTGATAGCTTTTGAGTGTAATTACATAAATGACAAATGGATAGCACAATGATAATAACTCAACAAAGACAAAAGAACAATACATTTAATCTTTAGCTTGAGATCTTAGCCACATTTATTAGATATTGAACATATGTGCAAATTTAACACATGGTGTACTCCCACTTGTCCCAACCAGAACAATATGCGGGAAGTGTAATGCCTTACAGTACAGAAAACATTTCCATTTATCTTTACCACCACCTGGAATGTAAGTAAAAAGTAGACATGTCTGGGCAAAAGAGGATATCCCCTCGCCCTAGTATGATGACCCTAAAAGTGTTTGACATCTGTTCTTGAAATCTTTGAGCTTGTTGAATGATCTGTTCATTTTTAGGTCCATTTACCCCACTTCACCGTGCCCGATAAATGGATAAATAAAGTAATCTTTTAGGAGGCGAATACTTTTTCACAGAACTGTATCTGCCCGCTCGACTGAGTATTTTCACCGCATCAGCGGTTTACAAAACAAATCCAAGTAGGGCCCTCTCTGGACCTTTACCACCTCATCACCGCTAATTCTGGTTGTTACTCACATTTTAAGCCTCGTTAACCTCCAACAAGGCAGTTATCATGAAATCTAAATTAGTCACCAAATAATATTTCTCCCATGTGGGATTGGGATATAATCGGGTATCTGCATTACAAACCAAAATCTTATTATAAGCTTGGAGCGATGGCTTGGGGCTCGCAGGTTTTGGTTCTTCTTGGCGGTGAAACCTCATGGCTGCCTGCGCGCACAACCTCACGCTCGCTCTGTGGCAAGTGCGTTTTAAACTTTACACGAACGGCTAATCTTTTTCATGCACTGTGTTAATCTTAACCTCAAGGTTTAACAAATTACTTGTATTTACTTTATAAAAAAAAGAGCTGATAATCTCTTTAAGGTTTCTTGTTTTTCCTACAGAGAGGCGTTTAAATGATTAATCTTGATTAATCAGTTCAGCGTGTGCGCCCCTAAAAGGTGGGCTGGCTTTTACTCTCCTTCCGAAGTCACTGAGCCTGAATCAGGAGATCAAAGTCAAAGCCGCTGATTAATCCACATAACAGGAGCTTTTCCACTAATAACAGAACATTCCTTTCTTTCTGGCCGCTCGGTACAGTGGTGCCACTTAGCCGCAGCGCTTGATAAAATGTTGTAGTTCCTCCCTGCTCTATACTTTCAAGCACAACTTGAGAAACCATGTATGCTACAGTCCTAAAATTTTATCTGTTTCATTGGAACTTTATATTACAGACCAGCACTATTTTGTATAATTGTGAGATTTCAAAGTGAAGTCCTATTTGCCGCAAATCTGCTCCACTAGAAATAACAAGTCCTTCTTTTGGAGGCGAACCTGCTCTGGTCAGATGAGACACACATTTTTCAGCTAAACTGTAAATTTATACAACTGGATTGAAGCTATCTAACATCAAACATGACACTGAAACTGTTGCCCCCATAGTAAAATACGGTGGTGGAAGCACGGACGTAATTTTGGGGGTGGGGGGGTCACAGAGGACATGTCCCCTGCACTTTTTCAAATGTACGATTTGGTCCCCTGCACTTTTTGCTGTCCAAACACAATGTTCCGTTACACTACACCGAAATTGTGAGCACTTGGACCAAGCAGACCAAAAAAACGCTCAAGCTGAATCCCGCTTCTCTGAGTTTAGACCGCCCACCAGCACTTGATTGGCTCTCTGTTGTTTGGATCTCTTGTGTAATTGGCTGTCTCCACTGTCACTCCTTACAAGCTAACGTTACAATCATCTGACGCGCTGCTGAATTTGGTCTGTGATTGGAAGGTCATAGTGCTGGAGTCCTAAGCAATATCGTAATTATAACTATATGGTGGCAGGGTCTATTTTTTCAGCTTGTTGGTAGTTGATCGATTTTTGAGAAATCTTAAATGAGCACGCAGTTTGGTCATTGGATGGAATCTGCTACTGTAAGTTGGACATTTGTTAGTGTGATTGGGTCGGGTAAGTCAGAAGGGTTGTAATATCAAATTTATTTATTTACGCTAATCTTTGAATTGGTGTTCATGTGCCTGAGGCTAGCAGCATGCAGTAAGCAACATTTTTGATAAGATCAAGCTATTTATGAGAAGCCTTCCATAGTAGGTGGAGAAGATGTTCCGACAGCTTTTACATCATATCCGGCCTTAATGTGCGAATGCGCCACAAGTAACAGAGAGCTGGGGGGTAATTGGTGCGAATAGGCGAATAGGCACTACGGGATTAATAACCACTCAAAACAAAAAAGGAACCATTAAACTTAAAAGCAACGATTGAAACCTAGAAGAACTACGAGAAAACATGGTTAGCTGATTTACAAGAGTTTCGTTAAAAAATATGCGATTCTGCTGAATTATTTGATGCAACTGTGTTGAAGCAGGGTGGCATTTGAAACCTGCAGGACAGTGGCTCGCGAGGACCAGGGTTGAAGACCCCTGGTTCAGATGAACGGGCATCCCGATGCTGAAGTAACCCAGTCGGAAATACATGGGACAAAAGGTCACCATTGTTGTTCAAAGACACTTGTCAGCCAATCTGATTGCGTCGTATTTTGTATATGTATATGTAGCTTGTTGATAAAAACACTGTTTCCTTTTTTTTTTGGTCCTGTTAGGAACATCGCCGGTTGAAAGACGGCCGAGGTTTTTGGGTGAGCTGGTCCCAATCAAACAGAGAAATCATTTGTAATAGTATCGCACAGAGGAGGCCTGTGTTTTGTCTCAGAGAGAATGCCTCAGACTTTTGCCGGGCAGATGTTTGGGTTGGATCGTGGTGCGGTGAAACGCCACCCTTACATCTGGCTCCAGCCCTGCAGGACTACAGGAATAGAGTACCAAGAAAGCAGGGAACACAACTCCCCCTTTCAACAAAGATTGCATGATAGAGGAATGTTCTTTCTGCATCTCCAAGTATTTTCGTTTATGAGCATTCCAGAAGAAGAAAACGGAGAAGGAAAAAAACAGGAGAGCCTTAAGCAAGAATCATTTAAGGAATTTAATTTTGCTCTGGCTAAATCACTTGGAATGTTTGCATTGCACCTCAGAGAGTCTGCACTCGCTCCAGGGATTTTCATTATGTGCTGATCTAATGAATCCTAACAAGGAGTCTAATGTGAAATATGGCTGCTGCCAAATAAAAGACGAATACAGCTACAAAAAGTCCAAGAAGTGTAAACACTACCTCAGGGGTAAGAAAAAAGCTCACATTCCTATTCGCCATCTATCTTGCTTACATAAAACATAGTTCAACTCAAAAAGGTTCAAATAATAATGAAAGATCGATTCTGATTCCCAAACGTTAGCACCGATCAGCTATTCTGTAAATGTTACTGTGCAATTGCAAACTCCTGCTATATTAAGCCACCAACTGTGAAACAGATTAAAAGCAGGTTTTACTGAGTTATGCAGAGATTTTATTCTCCCTTTTCTACCGGAGAGGCAGGGAGGCACCTCCCATCATGCCTTGCCTCCTGCTATCGGCTGCCAGTGGCTATTTATAGCAATACTTACAGCATCTAAACCCCAGTTTGTGTGGGTCAAGGTTGAGCTCAGGCTTTATTAAAACAATCCACCAAAGCACCGAAGGAATCAGAGAGCAAAATGAGAAATAACAGATATAAGCTGCACAGATGTCTGACGTTTCAAAAGCTTGAGCCGGAAAGGCTTTAAGAATTTATTCTTTTAAATTTACAAACAAAACGTTTAGATCAGAACCTTCCTTGTCCAATCAGCTCAGTTAAAGTTTGATTTTAAGTCCACTTTGTCAAATTATGCATACCGTTATTTCTAAAAATTGTGGTTGTTTTGGAACCCATCTGGTGTCTGTGAACAATAGGACTGAAGAGAAGTCAATAAACATTTTATCTACCACAGCACAAAAAAAAAAAAAAAGCTTGAGTTTGTATCTATTTTCAACCTCCACAATCAACCTATCCAATTATTGTCATGTTTAAGCTGCAAACTTACATTTTTTTAATTGGAATTTCTTTTAATTGTCCACCACAAAGCGATTTATTATGATTGTTCCCCTTTTTTAAATGAATACATATCTGGAAAGTGTGTTGGGATATTGCATTTAGACCCCTGAGTCTTTAGTATTATGTCTGGTCTTTATATTACACCAAGAAGTCGTTATTATATTTAAAATCTTAGTAGCTTTCCTATTCTGGGAGGAAAATACCAGCCCTTCAGCTTGATGTTACCACTGCCATGAGCTCCAGATCCCTGCATTTTCTACAGAGCTACCATGATCATATTGGCTTGTTCTCTCTGTTTAGGTGGACATCTGTGCCATATTTTTATATTAGTAGATAATGAAATGAGCTGCTGTAGATGTTTAAATCTTGGGATGTAAGTTTTTTTTTAACCCCAACCTTGTTTTAAACATCTCCAGGTGCAGCAACGCTTGAACAAACCTCTGAGGCCTTCACTGAGGCGCAGGATTTAGACAGAGAGTAAATTACACAGGTGCACTCAAAACCCAATTACATGCACAGTATTTCGTTCATGGATAGAAATCAGAATAGGGTAGGCCATCTTTATCTCCTCCAAACTTAAAACCTGTCTAAAGGAATTTCCATTAACGTTTTGCATATAAAGTTGAACAATGAAATCTTTACTGCTCCAATTGTGAAAGCTTTACACTTTGAGGGTAACGCTTCAGGACTGGACTGATCAAAAAAATAATAATAACAGAAGCCTGCACACTTTTCCTTCCACCTTATAATTATGCATCCAATGAGCAGTTTGTTGTTGTGTTGCCATTTTGAAAAACATTGAACACACTTTGTGGACAAGGCAGCTGTTAATGGGGGGGGGGGCATGTCTACAGATGCAGTATGTGTTGCAAACACAGTTACAGAATCCGTAACACAGTCTAAAATGGTTCCTCTGCACTTTTAACATGTAGCACACAGGTCAATTCTTGTTTATACAGAGGAACATTAGTTCAACCTTCTGATGGTAAAACATTCATTTTTGTTTTAAATAGCAAAGGTGTAGCTGTCTTTTTTTAATTTAACATTGTACTGTATACCTTGGCAAAGCTTTCTCAACATAATCTCTTGCCTAAATTAGCTATTAATGAGGGGCTTTCCTTGATTCTGTGAGGCTAAACGCTCCCTACTACAGCTTTTGGAACATAAGTCGTGACATAATAGTCCAGATTTATTACTTGGTCCAAGACCAGCCGGACTTTTTCCACCTCTGATGGCCAGTAGAGCTAAAACAAGGGGTCAACACGTAGAATGTATTGTGAAGTAGAAGCGGTTCTCTGAATTTGTTCTGGCCAAGTTTGATGAGTCAAACGGCACCAAACCCACTGAAACAGTCCAGAACTTTCCTCTTTTAAGGGTCAAACTTTCTTTTCTTTTTTTTCTCAGAACAGCTAGAACAAACTCCTAACAGGAAGAGGGGGGGGGGACAGAAGAGGAGGAAAACCTGACACATGGCTGGATAGCTCAATTGGAATGTCACCAGACTTCCAATCGAAGGTCATGGGTTTGAATCCAGCCCAGGGTAAAATACACCACAGCATCCAGTGTGGGTCCTTAGGCAAGACCCTTTGCGCTACTGCCTACCTGGCGCCTGCAAAATGGCTGCCTCGGTGTGGTTTACACCAAAATCCTATGGGATCAATAAAGTATACATTATTATTATTATTAATATACGTCCTCTGAAGACAAAGGGAAGAGGGAAGCAATCAAGTCAGCAGAAACACAAAACCACATGTCCCTGTGAGTGACTGTACAAAACTGGAAAGTCTGGAGTCTGTGAAAATACAAAGACATGCTGTAACTCACGCACGCAGCAAAGCAAAGAAAGCCCACAAGTGTTTTGGTATCAGTATCGACAGAGTCAGGTAAACATGGCCCCTGATAGCCCCGAGCTCTAGCTGGCTGCTCTGATTGCCTTATCTCTTTGTGATGCATGCAGTTATCCTGGTAGCCAGCCAATGAAAACAGTGCGGGGAACATGCTGCCTCAGAAACAGTAATGGTGAGAACATGTGGGGCATATCGAGGCCGATGTTGCTGTCGACTGGACATGTGTTGTGTTGCTCTACAGATGGACTGTCACCTGAGTGGGATGTGTTTTATGTAGATCACCAAGACAAATAAGTGTTTCAAAGATCCCTTTGGTTCAGTCGCCCACAGATTGCGGCTTGTAAACTGAGTTTCTTAATTATCTAGATGAGCTTAACATGTCTGATATTCTCAGTCCTATATCAGAATCATGTAGTACAAGACACAGAGTGAAAGGTAGGAAAAGGGTTATACTCACAATAATGGGGAAGGTTTGGGTCTCTGGGTACTACGGTGTCTGGAGAAGAGAGAGGTTATTAGAAGAGGAAGAATGGTGGTTTATTTGGTTTAGGAAGGTAAGGGATCCTGGTCATTAATGGTGTTTGACATAAAGTGAGAGTTTCAGAGGTTCTCCAGAGGAGAATTTGTCGTGATAGCAACAGCCTGGAGTGGGTAAGGAAACCGGCAGAAAGTTTTAAAGTCTCTTCAAACTGTCATTGTCTCTAATATGTCTCGGTGAGATGCAGATAAGAAGACACTTTTCCATGTTACAGAAGGTTGTGCATGATCAGGGACAATAAAAGTCTATTAACGGTTTCTCAAATAGCTTCAACGACTGTGTTTGTTTATAGGTTACAGACAAAAAACAGCTCTCTGTATTGATTCTTTGAATTGAATCTCCAAGCAGTGTTCTTTTACGGCACTCACCTCTATATATGGACGGCTTTCTCTTTCTGTGAGCACATTTTTCATCTGTACCTCTTCCTCTGGATCACCGCAGGGATGAAGGCTCTTGGCTTATATATGTAAACTTTGAGACATTGAAACTGTCTTGGGGAGACAGAGAGGGCTAGAGACGATTAAACCAAAAAACTTAAGGAATAAAAAGCTCCTGAAGAATACATGGCAAAATTCACCAAAATAGTTAGTTATCATGCAAGGCTCTCTGAAAGCTCCTGAAAACCCCACCAGTTAATCAAGCTGATTACTATTCGGTGGAGCAGGCCAGACCAGCTTCTCCAGCTGAAATGCTTTGAATGGAAAAATCTCACTCGTACATAGTCAGTTCAGTTTTAACATGTTTCAGATTGATCACTGAAAAGAGATATAAAAATTGACATAAAGTTTACCAAACCATTTTTGAACCACTGGAGGTCAGTGACTCCTCAGTCCAAGGTTTGTTAATAGCTTTAATGTCGATTAAGTTATCTCGACTAGTTATTTGTTGTGAAGCACTAAATACAATTTTTGAATGCTAACATATTAACTAATAAGTTATTAATCGGTTCTAATGAATGTTAAGTTACATAAGACAATTACTCCCAGAGATTAATATGTCAGAGCTGATTGCAGTCATTGTTGTCGTAGTCCACTTTCAATTTTGTGTCGACAGCATCACACAGGCCATCACGATTCTGAGAGACATTAGTAGATACACTAGCATTGTCAAATTAGCTGACAGGGAAGCAAGAGCAACTACTGCTTCTGCTTAGTTTTGTTTTAAAGTCTCAATCCCAAAATGTTCTGTGTTATATGACAGCACTTAACACCACTAACCCTATGACCTTTAGGTTATACATGAGATGCAAAGTGAGCTACAGGTTTCCCTAGAGGGCACCACTGAGCAGCGTGCATCTTTTGCACACAATCAAGCTAATACAGCTGGAACTGATGAAGAGCTGTGTGTTGGTCATTTGATGTCTGAGTGTTTTGACGAGTGTTGTGACCTGTAGACTAGCTCTGTATTCTCTAAAAAATTCTCTCCAAGCCCTTATCTGGATCAGCGCCTCTAAATATCATCATCCAATGACTCTGAAAAGCTTTTTTATTCTTCCACATGTCGCCCCTCTAACACTCCACCGACACCTCCTTAAGTTGTCGCTTTCGGGCCCAGGTTATGACATATTGGGCGCCGAATGTAAAAGACAGTGATCACAGTTTTCACACTCACATTTTCTCCACATTTAGGTCATTTCCTGCACATTTAGCAAAATTCTGTTGATATTCTTCACATTTACTGTCATTTGACACACACATTGAGACATATGTTATATGTGAAGGAAGTTTGTAAGTTTATATCTAAATGTTAAATGTAAATGTAAATGTTCTACGTTAAATCTAAATGTAAATATGAAATCTAAATGTAAATGTTAAATCTAAATGCTAAATGTAAATGTATCTGTTAAGTAGGACAAGAGGTTGTTAACCCAATAGATACCTAAGGCACCAACGAGACACTGTGGCCATCAAGTTAAATCTAAATGCTAAATCTAAATGTTAAATCTAAATGCTAAATCTAATTGTTAAATGTTAAATCTAAATCGGTCACTGGGTGTCAAGCTCCACATTGTCACGCCCCCAATCATTCATAAAAGGCCTTGCCACGCCCACACCTCGGAGCAGGTTCGCTAGTTGATGGGACAAGAGACAAGAGTGCGATTTTGGAAACCGGTACGACTGGACAAGCTAGCATGGCCGTTTCCTTGCCAGCAGACAGCCATGCTAGCCGTCTGCTGGCAAGGACTAGCAGACGGCTAGTCCTTGGCGGGTGTGAGGGGAGCACACCCGCAAGAGAGCGGGTGTGCTCCCCTCACACCCGCTCTCTTGCGGGTGTGAGGGCAGCAGTTCATCCTAGCTCGGAGGACGGTATTTTTAGGCTATCTACTATCTTCTCCATCCTTGTGTTCTCATACCTGATTTCAAGCTCTTGGAACCCCTCTTAGACATACATTTTCTGGTCGGTCCACATTACGTCAGATTTTGTGACGGTCATATTTGAGATTATAAATGCTATTCTGATTAAAAAGAAGCATTTAGCCTGCACCACCCAAGGTACAACACTGCAGACGGAAATATCTTTCATTACGAGGAGAAGCCATCCATTTTTTATGTTTGTATGTATGCAGAAACAATTAAATATTTTCATCCACAACTACTTTTTTGCTATTTTTACCCTAGAAAAAATGTTTTCTTTGGTTCTGTCTGCTAAATGTCACAACCCTACATTATGCCTTAACGTTTAGATGTATTCTTTCCATTACTTACCATTCCAGTCTGTATATGTTTTCAGTACATCTGCTACTAAAACTGTGTTCTATTTTAAAAATGAATCATTGTTACTTGACCCAAGTCTCTAAATAATAAATATGTGTTTGGGTTTCTTCACATAAATCGGGGAACAGAAAACTCCAGAGCTTCAAATCTTAGAACACTTTCACAGCCAACATGTGGATTCTGCTAGGTTTTCTAGGAACTCTTTGAGCCTTTCTTGGAAAGCCATTTGTTCTTTCAGACCTCAACTTGAACTCTCTGGTTCTTGTTGACTTTTTTTTTCATAAACCGCTAAATAAATGGCTTATGCTTTTCAAAGTCACTTCAAAGTACTCTGGCAGCTGCCCAGGATTGTGGATAACTTCCGAAATCCAGAGACACTCTTGCAGTGTTAAGAAAGTTTTGAGATCCTAACCAACCGGGCTTTACGGATATTCGGAATAAAGATCAAAGAACAGCCCCCAAATTAAAATTTAATGAAGTTGTGAAAGCATTAAAACCATTCTCTTAAGATACTGCTGCCAGTTGTAGCTGCGTTTTATTTGCCACAGGTGACCACAAGGTTTTCTTTTCCCAAATCCTGTTCAGAAAAGGAACTCGCAGAATACAATATGTCCCTGCCAGCAGTGTTCACAAAAAGTACAATACGTGATTCTGAACAAAGTTCAAAAGCGTTATTGGCTGGTGTAGCTTATTCTTTTTCTCCTCCTCAGACCAAGTAGAGATTACCATAGAAACTGAACATCCAAAGATTTGGAACCAAATTAGTAGATTTACCTCAATTTAGAAGTGTTGGAAATGTATAGTTTCAATTACTTGGTGCCAAGTCAAGTGACTGATTTATGTTGTCCCTCTTTGAGTCTTATGAGGCTATGAAAGTAGGACATGTTCACAAAAGCCACATCTAGTCCCATTGAAAAAAAAGCAGACCAGTCCTAGATCGATTTGACCAGGTTCCCTGATTTGGTCTGGTATGCTTTCAAGTTCATGAAGTCCAGATGCACAGATCCTTTACAATGAGCCTAGAAGACATGCACAATGCTCTGCTAGTACTTCATCTTGTTGTTCACCAGTGATTCATTTCTAGCGAGGACTTCTTGGCGAAGATAAATGTCTTGATCTCCAAAAGGAAGTCAAACAACAAGAGTGAGATGGATAACTGGCAATGCTAGACATTTCCGGGGTACTGTCTGTTCCGAGAAAATTGACCAAACGTCTTGATGTGACAATTTTATGCTGTTGATTTAACAAGCGAAGTAGTTATTTTAGCAAGAGTGCACTGGGTTGATACCCTGGCACAACCATCTCACTTCTAAGGGCAATTTAGAGTAACTAATTAACCTAATACACATGTTTTTAACTTGCGGGATGATGGCTGAATACCTGACAAAATGCATTGAGTCTGTATGTTTTCCCTTGCATCTGTGGATTTTGTCAGGTATTCAGCCATCATCCCGCAGGTTAAAAAGATGTGTATTAGGTTAATTAGTTACTCTAAATTGCCCTTAGGAGTGAGATGGTTGTGCGTTTCTCTCTGTTTTATCATTGGACTGACCTGATTTTCTCATACAGTACCTTGAGACAACGTGTTGTAAACTAGCACTATATAAATAAATTAAATCTTGAATCTTGTTCCGCTGTGATGGACTAATGGCTTGTCCAGGTTGGGCCTGCCTTTCACCTGAAGACCCGTTGAGACAGTAAATAAATGAATGGGTATGTGAGAGGCTCATCTCTTGTACTGGCATGCCATTACCAAGAGAAGTGCGGGTCTTAGCCCAGATGGACACAAGCGACGTTGGACACCTCATAAAACAGTGTATATGTTCGACTCAAGGAAGACTTGTATACCAAACTGCACAGGTGTGAAACAAAGCAATTTTTTTACTCAATTGTTAATTTGTTTGTTCTTCAAACATAAGCAACAGAAAGCAGTAGTAAATGTGTTCTTGCCAGTGTTTAAAAGGTTTGAAAGGGTGAAGCAGAAACTACTTCGAAAGCTCTACAGAGGCGTAAGTAGGTCTCTACCAGGAACATTGTCACAATTAATAATTCTGTTATTGATTTTTTTTAAGAACCATTTTAGTTGTGCGTTTTGGAACTGCTTTAATGAACAGTTTGCTTTGCGTTGAGAATGTAGGTGAAAGGCCCCAATGTCCCTTTAACAAAGGGAAGCCATGAAAGGGATTGCACGTGTGTGCAACAACCACCATTTATTTGACATGAATCATGTTGTGCGACTTGCTGATGCACATGCATTGCTGTGTGAAATGATTTTACTGGAAAGAGTTTGTTATGAGCTGCTAGTTTCATAGCTCTGAGATCTGGGAAGGCTGCTGTGCGCTGGCACTGACACACACACACACACACACCCAAACACAGACCTGGCTCTTCAGAGCTCGAATATAGACTCAGCCTGTGGTTAAATCAAGCCTTCGACCTATAATTGCTTGGATCCGAAACGGATCTTCAAACTGTGGTGTGACCGTGTGTGCAGATTCATATCCCCCGTGACATAAGTCACATACTTACGCACACAAGCACATGGAGCGAGCAATTTAGCAAAAGTGAGCCCCTAAATTTAGCCACTGCTGTGTTATTATCACAGCACGGGTGAAGCTGTTATCTTTCACCCTTCACTCCCATTGTTTTACTACGCCAGCAGATGACAGCTTCACAAAGCCTGGGGCCCAGTTTCTCAGTATATTGCCAGTTACATAAGACGTCGAGTGATGCTGGTTTGTTTTCCTGCCTTCTTTCTATTTCCTTTTTTTTCCCCAACACATTATAAATGATATCCACCTCAGATTTTATGTGCAAATTAAATATTTTGATGCAGCTCTGCAATCAAATTCACAATGCTGCTTTTATTTCCTCCTCTCTCCTTCCACCAGAATGAAGCTGGCCCCGCAGGCGAGGTCGACCAACCGTGGCGCCTCAAAAAGGGGATGTTTGCTCCAGAAAAAAAAAAACAATCGGTGTGTGTATGTTTCTACAGTAAAGTACATTTGGTGGATTATAAAGCCCCTTCTTAGCCTTCATCATAGGCTGTCTGAGCAGCACCTGGACTCTTGATTGTTAAGGAAGTCCCAACTCCTTGCCCACACACACACACACCAAGAGGTGCAGTTTCTTTACCTCCTTTGTTGGAAACCATTGAAATGAAAAGGCCCAACAAGGGCCAGCAGAGTCACCTTTTCAAGACCAGCCACTCTGAACGGAATGGATGAAAGCTCTAGTCCGGTGGTCCCTCGAATCCCCTGCTGCTCTGTGTGGCCTGGCAAGTCTGGATGCTCTTTCATAAAGCTATTGTTAACAGAGATAAATGCGTGTGGTGAGCACTGGCCTGTTTCAGTCTGTCCAAACAACAACAAATAATTTAGCATTTCCTGAAAAACTTCACTGTTATTTGGTTATAAGAGGCTAAACCCCCATAGCCCATAATGGCACATTCAAATTCATCTAATGAATTGTTGGCGGGAGGTGATGATAGTGATTGTGTGAGCCATAACATAACATTTACACACTGAAAATCCCTTCTTATAGGTTATATCATTAAAACAAAACAGGCTGTTTCAGTAAAGCCCTTAAACTTTTAAGCTTTGACTGCCTGCTTCTCTGAATAGAAGCACGATTGTTTGAGTGTCACTCATTGTCTGAGAGGGGCATCCACTTCCAGGCCCTTACATCTCTGAAGCCCCAGCAAATGTCAGTTCGCACAAAGATTAGAGGAGCAAAATTAATGAGGTTTAAAGAAAAAAAATTAACATTCCTCCTTTTTGACGTCACTGAGTGCCAGTGTTTTCATCAAAACAGGCTGTGAGGTTAGACAGGATTTCCCTCACCGGTAGCAGTTGGCCGCACAAATCCAGACTGGAAAACAAACATGTTATTGGAGAGAGGGCCACAGGAAAAGCCGCACAAAGCACCTGTGACGTAACAGCTGAAAATAAATCGCATTTCTCATCACTCACCAGACCTTGAGGCTTTCGTCAAGAAGGGCGCTTAACTTGGTTCTCAAGCCTCTGGATTTAGAAATGCCCTGGCAGGGGTTTTAATCAACACGTAAGAGCAGACGAACCCGAGGCTAATGAGTAATTAGTTCGCTCTTATTGTTTTTGTTCTCAACTCTAAGTAAAACACACTCTGTGAACTGTGAAGGCATTTTCATATCGTGCACAAGTAGGTCTTATAGTTTTAGGTACCCTAATATACTAAAGGTCCAACATTATTTTCTCGATGTACATTCTTTAATGTTTCTTTCACAGTGAAAACAATTAGATGTCAGCATAAAGAAGCAGGGCCGTTGGAACAAAGAAGACAAAGAATGTAGATCACTCTCCAGTGAGGAAAGTGGGGGGCGATGTACATCTCCTGTGGTCACTGGACAAGAGGCAGAGGACACCCTGGATAGGTCGCCAGTCCATCCCAAGGACACACAGAAATGCACAGGAAAAATGACCTCGCACCCACATGCTCACAACTAAAGCGCCATGTAAACTTTGAAATTCCATTGCATTCAGGATCGGGTCGGGTTTTGCCTTAATTGAGCGCCATGCATTGTGTACTAAACAAGAGGTAACACGAGGAGCGTTCAACACCTGTTCACACACCAGTCGCTCCTCAAGACGGTACAGCAGAGGTCGGACTTGTTTCACAAGTCTCGTATAAGCCTCAACGTCTTCTATGTTTATTTGTTTAAGTTCAAAATTTGAAATGTCATATATCTCATAAATGTTTTTAACGGGACATGTTTCTGTGACTTCTGAACTCCCCTATCTTTTCGCCCTCGAGGCATTAATTGCATCGTTTATCATTATCGTGCTAAATTTCTTATCATGATAAGACTTATAATTTATCGTCACAACAGTAAATTAATGATGTCTGAAAACTCCAAAATCTGACTGGATGGTTATTTTTAATTTTTCACACTGTTCGTTCCATTGGTGTATTGATAAATTGAAAAGAAATTTAATTATTGACAGGTTTGTGCAGTTTAGAGATAGACTATTGCCTAGTCAAAGCCCAAAAAAAGAAGGGGTGCATCTAAAAACAGTAAAATTGTTGGCTTGAGACAGGTTTGAAACACGGCCATCATATCCTGGAGAAACTACATTTACTTGTCCCGCCCTCTAGTGGTGATCTTGTACATCTGACGCCACTACAGAGGAAATAGAATCCAATATTCTTTTAAAGAAATACTTATTTAATGCAGAATTATAGTGAACATTGAACTTAAAAAGAGTGTAGCGTGACAAAGGACAGGCTTAAGGTGAAAGCAAAAAAGTATTTTTTGTTAATGAAGATTATTTAAAATGTACCAGATCTTGGTTAAAGGCCACAAATGATGGTACAATATAAATGCTCTCTTATGCACTGCTGATTTGGGACATGTAGTTTTCGTTTGCCCAAGTAAAGCCAACGGCTGCAAAAGTTTGCGCAAGAAATCTTTCAGTAGCACCTGTGGTTCTATTTTCTGGAGTATGACGGGAGACATTGGGGTTGATTGACGTTTAATTTCCTCTTCATTTATAAATAAGTTGCTCAGACTCTCAGCTTCTGCACAGTTGCAATCACAATGCCCCCCAGGAAGATAGCTGTGCAACAAAACACCTCTCCACATGATCTGCAAGGTGGCATGTGTCGCTGTTGGTTTTTAACTGAGGAAGCCTGGCATGTGACACCTAGAGGAAGTTGAATGGTTCAATCAAAGTAATCCTTCTTTGCCTTGTTAGAGTTATAGGTCATCACTGCACCAGCCACATCACGGTAACTGCTTAAACGGGAAGGAACAATCACAATTTTGAAAGAGACTGGACTAGTGGTTGACATGGAGACTCCATATTGCTTGACTGTATTATCACATTTAGAGGCATATGACAACAGAGAGCATAAAGGATCTTTCCAATCTTTCAGCTAGCTCTTTTAAACTCCTACTTATGGTATTTTTTATTTTCTGGTGTATTCTGCCAAACAACCTGGAAGCAGGGAAAGAGGTTACAGAAAGAAACACAATACCTATAAAAAGTGCTTTTACTCACCATGCATCTTGTACATTATTATTTTGTGTAAAAAACATCATGGTCACAATATTCAAAAACACTTTAATGTGAAAGTTAAAACATATTTGTAAAAAATAATGACTACGGAAATAAACCAGTTACTGGTGGTAGTCTCACAGTGAGGGAAATGGAGGTCACCAGAGTGTTTTAAATGTGTCTCAAGTGATTAGGATCTTGACACATGAGCCTGGAAGTTCTATTCGCTGGTTAATCTATATTCCTGGCTATCATTAAAGGATGTTGACCAAAGAACATCTGACAAAAGATAACTTTAATGCATAGGCAGGGCGATGGATACAAAATGTTTCTGAGGTATTGAACATCCTATGGAGTTCAGGTCCTTCGCAATAAGTGCCAATAACAAAACCACTGCTGCAGAATTCTCACACTGAAGTTATCGGGTCGGATGGTACCAAAATGTAGATTTTTGCACATCAGACTGGACTTTTTTTTTTAAATTAAAGACAACAAACACTGCACATCACCACAAACACACCACCTATGAACCATTGTGGTGGAAGAAAATATAGGGAAATCCTACAGCTTTGGAGATCATTTACCTTTTAGCAAGACTGGGATTCCAAGCAACCAAGAAGAGCCATTATTTTTTGTTTAAGAATGAATTAGTTCATTATAACATGGGCCTTAATTATTTCTGAGTGTGTCATAAACATTGAATTTACAGCTGTTTTATAACACTGTTTTGAACAAATGTACAATTTTACTTGATTTTGGAACTGGGAGTGACCTTCATAAGGGATAGGAAGGCGCTTGATACTTGGTAAAATCAGATGACTTAGGGATATTCCGGGGGGGTTTCCCACACCTGGACCAAACATCAGCTCTTTGAATATGCCTAGTCTTTAATAGATACACCGGCTCCCCCCATAGACATAATGAATATGTTAATTTTACTTATTTTTACCCTTAATTATGCCTAAGGCTCAACCATTGCAACACTGCAGCCTTTACTGTCTTTTCTTTCCTATGAAACCTAACCATGCCCTCTTTATACTGCAATTATAGCATGATTGCATAAATTTAACAGAAAACATATTTCCATTATTCTATGTTTGTATTGGGTTATGTATCCTTGGGCTATAGATAAAGATATGGATTTCTTGTTTTAATTATTCTAAGGTCTGTTGACTTCCTTTTCTATGTTCTCCTGGTTTTCCCCAGTCACCTGTCTCTTCCTCTTCCATAGATTCGGGTTCCCGGACCAGATTCGCCACTGCACGTTCTTTAATTGCATTTAACAAACATCATTTCTCTGACTACAGTTCCTCCTGAGAGTATTCCTGCATGTGGGTCAGAAGCCAACAGTATTATTGCCAGTTTTCTGAACTCAGGACACAAAACAGTCTGTTGTCTTTTAAAGTCCTCTTTTATCATATTGCATGGTTTTGGAAACATTTCTGTTGAAAGGTCCTGCAGACGATACATGCGTTGGGTCAGTTTATTACATTGTTATACTAGAATTCACCAGCTAATAACATTTAAAATGTTTCCAGTTTGCATTTTCTGTATTGAATCTAAATCTAAAACCCATCTAAGTAGATCATGGTGGGCTAGCATAAAGCTAATAATCTAGAAGGGCACATTACTTATTGTAAATATTTATTATAAATGATCAGTTTAATACATCATACTTCTTCTATATTTGGGGTATTAGACAAAAAGAATTTTGAAAATTGTGTTTGGTTTCTTTTATTAATCAAGACTAAATGAGAATATTGCTTAAAAGATGTATAATTTCACTCTGTATGATTTTACTGCCATCTAGTTGTGGTTTTGTTCACATATCACCAGCAACAATTAAACAAGTATTTTCAACAAAAATTGTTGTTCATATCACAAATTTTAGGAATAAAATAGGAAATTAAGATACAAAATGAATGAAACGTGTTAAGGTGACTGAATGATGACAAATGATGATCAATCTGAATCATTTCAGGGTTCTCCTGAGATCTTGTATTATCTCTGGCCCGATCTCTCTTGTCCTTTGTGCATACTGGAGATGTTGTAGATTGCTGCTTTACTTGCTCATCCCTTTAAAACCAGTTGCTCAGACCCTCTACTTCAGCACAGCTGCCATACAGGGCCTATCTTTTTGACAAGTTGTTGGCAAGCCAAAGAAATTCCCACCAATTCGCATGTAACGTCTGCTGCTAGTTTAATGGTTCCTTTGAATTATTACTTCTTTCTCATATCTGGGTTGTCACTGCACCAGCTAAATATCAATCCCAGTAATAGCTCAAACTGGAGGATGCAATAAAAAATTTGCCTGCATTGGGACTAGTAGTGGACATAGAGACTTCGTATTGCTTCACTGATTTGCTGAACTTAGAGAAGCAGATAGTTGGGGAGACCAGAAAAACTTGATTTCAAAGTGTTGACTAGATTTTTCTAACTCTGATTAGTCTGTTTTTATTGTGTATTTTCAACATTGTTCTGCAGGATAAGCTGTTATCATATAAAAGAAGCCATCAAGAGAGTGCAAAATAGTAAAATAGCCTAATATAACCTAAATTAACCTTTTATACTTTAACATGGTACCTATCATGAAAAAAAGATGATGTAGGTATGAATAAATGGAGGCAAACTAAAACTTTTACAAACAAGTCTAAGAAATAATGATAAAATAAATAAATCCCATACCCAACCCTGTGACTGCTCTTTGTCTGTTCTGAACCCCACCTGAGACATGAGGGGCTGACAGAGAGAGCATGCAGCCCAGGAAACGCCCATTCCAATAAATCTCTGGAAACCTGCAGAAGCTTTGCAGACTTGGTGCTGCCCTGATGATTGATATGGTAGACAACAGAAGTGTTGTCTGACCGGATCAGAACATGATTTCCCATTAGATGGGGAAAAAGTTCCTGAGAGCCAAATGTACAGCATTAAGCTCCAGCACGTTTATGTGTGTTCCATGATCTGAGTGACACTAGCGGCCCTGAACTGCTCTGTGTTGCCACACTGCGCCCCAACCAACAGAGCTGGCATCAGTCGTGATCACCACTCTGCGACACACTACAGTCCCCATGGGGGCGCCTTTGGAGAGATAAGTAGAGAACTGTATAGGATGGGAGTGGACCCCTGCCTGGTGACATGGATCTCCAGCTACCTCACAGACAGGCCACAGTATGTCAGGCTGAAAGACACCATCTCCGACACTGTGGTCAGCAGCACTGGAGCCCCCCAGGGCACAGTGCTGGAGGAGATGGCGTAGACCCAGGTCCTGCAACCAGGTGCCTTGAACGCAGAAGAGGGGGCATAACCCTACAGAGGCCTGAAAGCTAATGCTTAGTTTGGCGTAACTGAATGGTCCGTTCGAACTCCTCCAGAGGAGCAGAGCCAAATAACTCTCCTGGAACCACAGGGACACTGTGGAGGGTCCTACGACACGTCTCCGTCAAAGTAGACTGGGCCAGCCAAACCTGTCGACGAGTCTGTACTACGAAAGACATCACTCGACCAAGCTCTCTGGTCATCAGTACAAATGCCTGCAGTGCTGCGTCACTAAACACACTCAGCATCCTGAAGCAATGTAGAGAGGGTGAACATGAGGTGCGCCAAGGAATTGCCAAGCTGTCCAGCACGTGCTCCTGCGTTGTAAGCTCTACAGAGAAGTTCCTCTGTAACACGACATTGAGGTCGTGGGCACCAAACATCATGACGCAGAGCTTCATCTGGTGACAAGATGAGTGAGGCAACTGCAGGTTCAACCATTGGCATACGCTCCAAGTCTGCCTTTGCCGATTTATCCATTGTGTCCAATACCCGACCATCTGTGGAGAGACGTGAAACGGCCCTCGGGTCCTGCCAACACGCGTGTAAGTCCCTCAGGTACTCCTCTGATGGAGGGACAGAGAAGGGAGAAAGAGCCCGCCCCGCCTAAAAAAGGAACTTTCAGGAGTGGAGTCTACCTGCGGGGCATCCAACACTAACCGTCTCAAGGCCATGATCATAACCTCCCACATAGAGCCATTGGCTGACTCTCTAAAAGCACTCTGAGACAAAGAGTGTGATCCAGCGCCAGATGTGCGAGTCGACCGAGCACTCCCCTCATCCCTAAAGTGGGAGGCTGAGGCAGCCAGTGACAAAACATCATCCTCAGTAGTCAAATCAGGCATGGCTGGAGAAGTAAAACCAGCCTCTGCCACCGAATGATCCAATTGGGTTGTCTGAAACAAAGATTTAATCTCCGCCAATTACGCAGACAACTGCTCAACCCTAGTGAGAAAGCCCTGATCAGACTTGGCTCGCTTTTTCTGAGACAGAGCCAGGGGAACCTTAGTCTCACTACTGCGCTTGGAACGCTTAGTCTAGGCCACGTGCCCAGAAAGTGGAAGGTCAGCGTCACGCTGAGGCTGCAACTGAGCCAGCCGAGCCACCCTCAAAGCATGGGACATGTAACTAATGCAGGGATTATCCGACAGCGCCTCCACCAGGTGATCACGCCTGAGGCAGGAAGGACACATGTCATGACCATCATCAGCCTGCAGTGCAGTGCTGCATTTCACACAACAGTGTGAGCCATCCATGATTAAAACAGTCTGCCACAAGCGAGACTGTAAAAAGGCGCCAAAACCCAGGAAGAAAGAAACCAGGCTACAATTGGGAGACGGTGCGAAAACGCGGCCGTCACCAAATTAAACAGGAACTACAAATGAAACAGGCTAACACCGTTAGCGGAGTCCAAACGTAGGATACAACGTTGGCTAAAACTGGGAGAGGGGGCGGAAATGCTGCCGTCACCAATTATGGCAGACACAAAAAAACTGAAGGTGGCTAACACTATCAGCCAAAGTTGAACCTCCAACAGAAGATCGGCTAAAATTGGGTGCGGGCGCAAAAGAAGGCCGCTGTCACCAATTATAGCACAAGCAAAGTTAGCGCAGCTAACACCTTAAGGCCGCTTCAACTGTTAACGTAAAGTCAGCTTCAATAGGGAGAGGGGGCGAAACGCTGCCGTCACCAATTACAGCATAAACAAAGTTAGCACGGCTAACACCCTAAGCCAGCTTCAACTGTTTACGTAAAGTCGGCTAAAATTGGGAGAGGGGGCGAAACGCTGCCGTCACAATTATAGCAAAAGTAACAAACAGAGAATAACACCGTTAGCTCCAATATAAACACAGTGCGTATCTGTGAAGCACTATAACCAAAAGCCATAAATTGGGAGAGAAGGCGCTAACGCTGTCATCACCAACAAAGGGCAAAAAATACCTGGAAATGCTTTCCACAGCGAAGATCGACCCATCTCAGCCCTAGGGGGGTGATGAACCGCAACTCCAGCCAACAGACGACAGGGCGTCCGGCGACAGTAAAAACACAGGTTCGAAGGCAGAAGCCTGTAAACAGAACCGCAGCGAGAAGAAATAACGAGCAGGATTTATAGATTCTTGATTGTCATCCGATGTGTCACATGTGTGACTCTTTTGGTATTACTACTTGAACGGCGCATGCGCAAAGGGAACATTCAGTGCTTTCAGCACTGCCCTCTTGCGGTCAGTAGGGTTGAAATAGAACCACTTTTCTTGCCTAATGACCAAATCGAAACGGTTCAGTTTAATCTGCACAATCTGGAGTATTTACGTCTTCACTCCAGGGTAAAAGGATTTGTAATGTGTGCAGCTTTTTATAACCTAGTACCAAACACTCTGTTTTTTGTTGTTGTTGTTGTTTTTTTAAATAATCCTTCTTAGCTTTCACATATGATTTGATAACAAGTGACTGTTTTGTGTTTCTTAAGGAGGTTTACAAATAAAAGTTCTACAGAAGTCCATGCTTATCTAATGGGAAAGCTTGTATTTTGTAATCATGACTTACCTATCTCATAATAATGAGATAACTGTCTCAATATTACGAGCTAGCTACATTTATTGTTAGATGCTTAATGCGTGCTGCGTTCGTTTAACCTTTCCGAGCCGACTCGGATCTCGGATATGACGTCACGATTCCATTTTGAGCATTTTATTAAACTTTTTATTCCCCATGCGATTTTCAATTCATTTCATTGTTTATCTTCTGCTAGCAATCCTAGAGACATTTAGCAACACCCGTTTTAAACAAGTTTTCGACGCAAACACAGACCCCTATACCCACAGTTGCGGACGCAGAAAAAGTAATTGAAATCGCCATTTAAACCAACATAGTGGTCAAAACATAATGAAACTCAATACTTACAAGTGACACAAGTCTGAATTTTTCCTCGGTCTCTACTGAGGTCATCCGGGAAAGAAGGAAAAACATCCAAGTTTATCTTGGACGTCCGAGTGTGTAGCTAGGCAACGTTTTCGGACGTCCGAGTCGGATGAATAAACGAAAGCACCATAAGTCATAGTATGTTTTATGGTGCATGATAATAATAATGAGGACAAAAGGACAGTGGAGAGGTGTGCGGAAGCAGTGACAGGAGTTAAGAGTTTTACAAGGAGTTAGGAGTGCATCAAGGATTGGCTCTGGGCCCCTTCTTGTTTTCGCACCGACTAACAGATAAAGTCAGGTGGGAATCCTCTTGGACCATGATGTCTGCAGGTAACATCTCCATCTGTGGGGAAAGAGATCTTGGAGAGGTGGAGGTATGCACTTGAAAGACCAAGGATGAAAGTAAGCCATAGCAAGACTGCTGCAGGAGATCTTTTCTGCCAACACTATCACCATCTATAACTCCTTAAATAGATGAGTTCCCTTGACATGTATTTAATTTTCCTTTGGGATAAATAATGTATTTTTGATTGATTTGATAAACAATTGTGACCAAAATGTCAGATTTTCATTTAGTAAAAAAATGACACCAAGTGAAACCATTTGAAACATTTTTTTTCCACTTTTAATCTGATATTGTGTACAGTTTAACAGATACAATTAAATTAGCTAGGGAGGGATTAGAACAAGAAGAGAGTTGTTAGTAGAGAGAGCGCAAATCATTGTACACCTTAAGATCTTAAATAGTGAAGGCAGTGTGACAGCTGAGGTTGTGCTTGGTTTAAGGCACAGAGAAGACCAGTCGATCAAATTATCTTTATGTTCCTGATCACCAGTTCGATAGCTAGATAGAGCC
>JAVLVB010001216.1:4774909-4798930 GCA_032876305.1 Orestias chungarensis | reverse complement strand
AGCCAAAAACTCACACGCAAAAACTGTTCCAGTACAGTTAGCAATGAATTACTTAACCTGAATGATTTTTAATAATCCAAAATTTAATGTTACACATTTTTTTCCCCTGACAGAAATAAATGAATTTGCCCTTTACAGCTGTTAACACAGACATGTCTCAGAGTGCCATGACTTTACGGTTAAATTCTTTTTTAATATCACCCTGCATCATATAAATAAATAAAAATTGTTATACATATATATATATATATATATATATATATATTTTTTTTTTTTTTTTTCCCCCTCCAGGGGTCTTTTGTGGTCTCTAGTGTCCCTTATATGAAAGTATGCTGACAGGAAAGGGGGAAGGAGAAGGTGGAAGACACGCGGCAAACGTTGTTGGATCCGGGAGTCGAAACCCGCAAAAGCTGCGTCGAGGACTCAAGGCCCCCAAATGTGGGTCGCACTAACCCTTAAATACATTTTTGGCAGCAGACAATTATACATCTCCTTCTTCGTTTTCAGGTCTTGCGCTCTGTGCTGTGTAGAAATCATTGTCCCACTTAAAGTCAACTTTCAATTCTTCCAGTTTATCCTTGAGATCGTTTCTAACGAACGTTTTAGCTGTTTCCCTGTTTCCTTCACTCCAGTTTCCAATTCTTTCCACTCCAACTTTAACCTGTTCCTCTTCAAGCAAGTTGCTCAAACTTTCAGCTTCTGCACAGTGTCCATAGGGCCACTTTTTTTCAGCCGTTTTTTTCAAGCCAAACATATCTTTACAAGAAAGACAAGGATTTATTGCTACATTATTTCTGATGTTAAATGCTTTACACTCTACCTCTGTGGGAAGTTGGATTGTTACATCAAAGTAATCCTTCCTTTTTTTGTGTGGATAGTAGCTCATCACTGCGTCAGCAACGTATTCATCCCAGAAGCTTAAGCAGGATGCAGCAACCAGAATTTGGCCAGCGGGACGACCAGAGGTGGACATGGAGACACCGTAGTGCCTCGCTGAGTTGTTGGCATGTGAGACGCAGATGGTGCTTGAGAATAACACCCTTTTAGACGCGCCCTTCGCCAACTCAACAATGATGTTTTGCAGGGTTTGTCTTATTTCATCTTCTCTCTCTTGTCCCTTTAGTTTAACAACCTGTGATGAAACAAGTCTAATTAAAACATAAAAGCAGTATTACGACTCAAACAAGTCCATTTTTGAGAGGCGTACAGATGTGGTTTCAATTGCTACTTAGTTTTAGTAGTGTTGCGCCACCAGACTTCTATCAAAATAATTCCATTCTGATCCGAATTTGTTCATATGGCCACGTCGCCAGTCCATCGCAGCACATACTGTATATATATATATATATATATAGTGTGTGTGTGTGTGTGTGTGTGTGTGTGTGTGTGTGTGTGTGTGTGTGTGTGTGTTTGTTTGTGCGTGTGCAGCTATGTGTACATTTTCGGTGGTTCCGATTCTACCCCAGGCCCCCTACTAGCTCCGCCTCTGCTAAGAGATACTTGGAGACTCGCACACGACACGGTAGTTTGCTAAGGCAAAGCTAACATAGAATGCACTTGCACGCTTAAATTATATGGGCGGAAGGATGTATGCGGCCATCTACTTCCTCTAATTCCGTGCGATCCTTCTTTAGCGCACTCCTTTAGCGATCAACGTATTAGGCACACCTGCTACATCAGGCATTATTTGGGGCACTGGGGTATAAGCTAATACAGTATGATAGTGCCAGTCATCATACTAGTACAAGTCCATGTAGTAATGCTAGCATTTAAGCTAGTATTTCCTCA
This sequence comes from Orestias chungarensis, assembly GCA_032876305.1. Taxonomy (NCBI): domain Eukaryota; kingdom Metazoa; phylum Chordata; class Actinopteri; order Cyprinodontiformes; family Cyprinodontidae; genus Orestias; species Orestias chungarensis. Next base: position 4,797,142 of record JAVLVB010001216.1, on the reverse strand, counting down.
TACACTCCCATGTGTACACTAGATCAAGTATATTAGTTAACATGGTAATGACAACCTACATGCCAACATTAGCATTTTAGCTAACATTAGCATTTAAGGAAATTTTGATGTATAGGTGAAACGTAACATACTAAATGCAAAAAGTAGGTTTGAGTGAACATGCTAAAAAGGTAAACACATCGTTATGAAAGCATTAAGCTAATGTTAGCATTTTAGCTAATATTTTCCTTTACACTACCATGTGGGCACTTGATTAAGTATAGTAGTGTAGGTTAACATGTTGATGACATCCTATTTGCTAATTTTACCATTATAGCTAACAATAGCATTTAAGATAATTTTGATGCATAAGCAAAACTTAACATACTAAATGCAAAAAGTAGGCGTCAGTCAATATGCTAGTAAGTACCCACATTTTAATGATAACATTGAAGCTAATGTTAGCATGTTAGCTAATATTTGCTCATACAGTACCGTGTGTGCACTAGATGAAGTATTTTACTAAGTTAACATGCTAATGACAACTTATATTCTAACGTTAGCATTATAGCTAATAATAGCATTTAAGATAATTTTTATGTATAGGTGAAACGTAACATACTAAATGCAAAAAGTAGGTTTGAGTCAACATGCTAATAACTTAAAATACGGAATTAGACATTAGACATTGGGCATTAGGTGTCCGTTAACATGCTAGTAATAACATACATGATAATGATAGCATTTAAGCTAATGTTACTATTTCAGTCAGTATTTGCTTATATACTACCGTGTGCATACTAGATGAAGTACCTTACTGTTGGTGAACATGCTGATGACAATGTACGTGCTAACCTTAGTTTTATAGGTAAAAGTAGCATTTAAGCTAATTTTGATGTATAAGCTAAACCTAACATACTGAATGCAGAAAGTAGGTGTCAGCCAACATGCTAGTAAATACCTACTTAGTAATGATAGCATTTAAGCTAATGGTAGCATTTTAGCTTCAATTGGATTATATACTACAGTGTGCTTACTAAATGATGTACATTACAGTAGGTAAACATGTTAATGCTACATGCTACCATTAGCTTAATGTATTAAATTAGAATTTAAGCTAACTTTAGCTATAAGAGGTTTACAAAACTTTCTAAATAAAGTAATTGAGACTCGCGGACACACACAACTGGCTGGCACCTTCTAAATTTCTTCAGGAATTTTCTATTTGCTACCTACTGTTGTAAGATCGCAAACGTGAGAAAGTTTAGGAATATAAGTTATTTTGCTGGTCATGTGTATGTAGGATTTTACCGAATAAAAATATCTCACCATGTCCAGCACGCACGAAAAAGGACTCCGTCTGGGTAGGCGAGAGGAATAAAGGTTGAAAGGCTCAGGATAGGTTTCCTGTAAGTGAGCGAGTATTTCGTCGTCATCCCCTAAAAGTTCTCTGGGTCTAAATGAAGGATCAATGATCCTCCCCAAAAAGAAAAGCGAATGAAGAATCTGCAGAGTAAAAAAATTTATTTAAAAAAAGGCTGTTTTTCTACATGCATGAGAATCATTAGGTAAATGAAAGTGTAAAGCATTGTGTCACCGTCATACGAACCTCATCCACCAGAGCAGAAGTGTCTTCTGTAGTCTGTGTTTGCATTTTCAACATTTCATCAATAAGTAGATAAGCATTTCTTTTGAAAATTTTTTGGAAGTCCAAAAATTCCTCTCTAAATTCCATAAACATATAAAATTAAATTAAAAATCAGGGATAAACATCTTTTTTTGATGCTTCCATAAACTAAATCACTTACTTTTCTTGTTGTTTGTTCTTCTTAGGAGGCTATTAACACAAAACAATACAATTACTACATTATAAAAGTTCACATTTTATTCAATATTACTAAGAATAGGAATATATAAAGACACATTGAAGACAAATCTAAAAGTATTGACAAAGATAACCACATAAAAGTTACCACGCACCATCGTAGCTTCCTGGTAAATGAAACTAAGAGAAAAATGAAACCCATCTTACAAATCTAGCTTCCTTTGTGTGATGTAACGTTGACGCATTGTGGGCCCAACCCCTCTGATTTGTGCAGAGGAGGAACCATGAAACTTTATCACAGGCATGTCTGTTTACAAGAGTTTGGTCAAACTTGTGGAAGAAACGGGCGCTGTAAAAACTAAAAAAGATGATGCAACACTAAATAAAATGCAGCACTAGCTCCAAACATTTCCTGTATTCAGGAAAGACTTAAAAAGGTCTACCAGTCATTTCTCCTTGCTACATTTCACATTTGGCTTTAAGTTGGCCTCTAGGGTGTTTTTTTATAGCCTCGAAGAGTTTGCACTGAACGTTCCTTTGTGTTTGACATGGTTCTTCCAGGTATTCCAGGCGGGGCATTGAATCACATGATTTCTTGTAATGAATCCAGGAAGTGCAGAGATGTGTTTGTGTGGCTCTGCAGCTTTTCTGTGAGCTATCTCGTGATTGGCTCCTCTGGTCTTTACCAGCTCCCGTCTGTACCTCTCTCACGTATTGGATCAGAATATTGAGCATGGAGGACTTCCTCCAAATTACTCAACTTCACTTGAAATCAGATAAAAACAACCGGGTAGACAAGCGGGATGGAATAGCTTCCTAAAAGACTTGAAAACAGTCCTATTGAACATCTGTGGACTCTTCTTCTAAGCTTAATGCTTCCTAAGATATCAATCAAATTAAATGACTTAAAACAGCATATATCCCGTTTTCAAATAGAGTAATGACAGAATGTTAATAATGGGTGTAAACAGTCTGTAATTTAGGTGCAACCTGCTGAGGGACAGCTAACCCGGCTTTAATGAATGTGTGTGGGAACATATCTGATCCCAAATGTTGACTGCATATGAAATATAAAAAAATCTGTATTAAGACCTTAAGAAAAATCCTTTTATTTGCTGCTACACAATCCTTCCACCATCAAAGAAATCATTAAAAGTTATATCACTAAATTACTGATATCCATTTCCATGAGGAATACATGTAAAACATCCGTATAATTGTTATTTGGTGCAAAATGTCTCCAGCTATGACTCAACACAAAAGGGTAGAATGTATAAGAAAAATCTTTCAAATATATTTATTGATCAAAATTTGATTTTAAATTTGTTACATATTTGAAAGTCACTGGAAATAGTGGTGTATGGAGTTGATGTTAATAGAATATCTTGTCATAAAGAGACTTTCTAGCCCTTTCACAGGTTGTCCACGAGGGGGCGCAAGAGCATCATCGGATGGAGCAGCTACTCACCTGGGCTTTTCTCCAGGTGATCTGCATTTGGGCTGAGTGACTGGAGCTGCTTATAAGGAGCAGGGATACAGCTACTCGTCGCCTGAGTGTTTGTTAACCTTGGTAAATGTTACCTGTTCTCAGCGTCAGATCTCTAGTTACAAGACGTTTGTTGTTGCCTCATGTTTTACTTTGTTCCACCCGTGCCACCAGTAATCCCTTTCTGTGCTCACCTCTTCAGGTTCAGTCTCACTTGTGCTCATACCTGCTCCGTTCAAGATCTCCTGGATTCTCACCACTCTTGTTCCTGCTCTCAAGACTCAGCTCGATCTGCCCGCTCCAGCAATTCACCATCTGCCTCACGCCCCTCTGGACAACAACCACCTAGGACTCTGCTGGAAAGTCTTTCCACTCACCACTACCTGGAGTCAAAACCAATCAACAACAGTAAGCCTCATCGCAAATCATCTCCACACTAGTTTAATCTACTCGCCTTCTCCGTCTCACCTCCAGAAGTCCCCGGTTCCCCACGCTCTCGGTTTCCTGGATCTCCCTTCCGTTCCCTGCCGTGACCATTGCTTCCAGCCTCAAGAGACATCCACATTCCTCAATAAACTTTATTATTATTAATCTTGAGAGTCCTCTGTTTATGTGGGTCAGATATCTGAAAAGCATGACATATATATATATTATAATCTAAAGACATTGTAATAGGAGTCGTAGCAGAAACCAATTCTGGAGTTTTAAACGAATAAAAAAACGACTTTGCTTTAATTTTGTCTTGTTGCTTCAAGTTATTTTATTCTCTTATTAATACTTAGATAAAGGATGATGGAAAAAAAGCCTGGAACATTTCCTCCAGTCAATTTCAGAAAAACAAATGTACATTAGTTGGCATGGTGACTTATTCTAGAAAGCCGGCCAGGTTAGGAACAATCTAACAGTGACGTCAAGTTAATGTAAGAATACTTTTATCTGCATTATGCTTTCATGCAGGCTGATGCCTCATTTAGTGTCTTCAACCTGAGATTGTACACTTTCAAAGGGTGGCGCATGCTAGGAGGAAACCACAGCTTATTTGGACAGCTAATGTGGTTGAAGACATCGGATCTGTTTATTTAAACACAAAAGGTTTTATTCTGTTTTACTTCAGTTAAGTTGGGATAAAAACCATTACAGAAAACCAAAACAAGTTTAAGAATCAGAAAGAGCTTTATTGCCAATTATGTTACTAGACATATGATGAATCTGTTTAGGCATAGTTGGTTTATAGCAAATGTCTAAAATATACGTATATGAGGACAAAGTAGTAACGTAGCAAAATATAACTACAAATATACGTACATTAAAGATTCACATTAAAGATCTGTAGTGGAATCAACCAAATCACTCAGGTCTGCTGCTTCAAGTTTACTCTGCATCCCCAGACTCAAAGCCAAACATAGAGAGGCAGTTTATTTTTCCTTGTTTGGTTAGAAATTACTTATTTACTATCAGTTCTGCTCAAACTGGTAATGAGGTCTTGGTTATTACCATTTGAAATAATAATAGACATATACTACCTAGTGTGTGCAAGCTTCATGGACTCTCATGTCACCTCTCTTTGCATTTAGTTTTACTAGAACTGACAAACTGCACCAATGGTTTCTCAAGGTCTTTTCTTTCAGGTCTATTGGAATTAAATACAAAACACGGCAACACTCCCACACTGCAGTATGATGACAAAATGACACGAACGAATACTGTATGTTACTAAGTAAGTCCCGCTTGTTATTCAAAGCAAGCGTACCGAAAAGAGATGGCTATTTCTGCAGTCTTGTCTAAGAACAACAGTCCAGTGCTGTACAACCTTAGGCTTCAATTTCTTGGAACTGAACCCTAACCTGGGTTTCTTATCTTGATAAAAGAAAAACTGATAAAGTCAAATTTGTTGCCGTTGGCTCAGACGCAGTGTCCCGCCGTGGACCTCTGGAGCAGACAGGAAGAGGAGCCTTTCAACTGACATCTGTCAATCAATCCAGTGGGTTTAGAACATCGTCAGGGTTTGTAATCGATATGGTGATGTGTTCATAGGGATTTTGTCGTGCAAAGTATTCCAGTTCCAAAACTCAAATAGTCTGGAAAAATTTTAAAAGATGTATGTAGGCCTGCGGCCCACCTCATGAGCTGCTGAGTGCTAACAACTGATGACTGACTTACGACCCTTTCCTTGGACAGCCAAGAAAAGACCTGAGGAATAGAAAAAGTTCCCACTTTGATAAGAAATGGAACACTGATTTATGATTTATTATGACGATTGTTTTTCTTTATTTTGCCTCAGCAATGTGATGATTCTTTGGTGTTTGTGCACTGCGTATGGTTGTTACCATGAAAAGCAATTTGAGCTTGCCTGTGCTATAAAAATAAATATGGCTATAATACACTTTTATTAGCTGGTCCCAGACGAGAAAGTTTGCTATTGCAATAATAGACAACACGAGCATTGCTTGAGTCCTTATCTCAGATAAAAAGGAAGAAAACACCAAAATGAGTTGACACAATACACGTTTATTTACCACCCGTTAAGATCATAGTTCATAATTAAAAAACGCAAGGTCACGTTCCATTTTTCTGCAACTGAGTCAAGACGCTGCCAGGCAGGGAGCTGCCGTACTGCTGATGACACCTGCGGGTAGGAGAACAGTCATTATTATCTGTCCTATTTTATAGAACAGTTCCAATTTTGGTTTGAAAATAATTGACATTTGAGTTGGAACTAGGTTTGCACGATACATTACAAATATTGTGTGCAATATTCACATCGCGAGGGTCTGAAAAGCACTAATTCTTGACTAACATTATGAACTTGCATTTTTCATGGGGACGTAATATTTATCCAGTAGGACCGGTTTTCATGGGAGCAGACGATCACAGTGAATACTGATAACATTGCTAAAAATGGTAACTGGTATTATCAAAGTTAGTATCTAGCAACCCAAACAATGGAAAACAAACACAAAACCACCCTTTTAACAGTCTGGTAAATTACAAGTTAAATTGCGGCTCATTTGTTGATAGCGTTCTATATTTTACAATTCGCAGCTGTTGTCTAAACCCAACGGACGGACGCTCACCTCTGTTTCTGTCTGCCGATTCTGAGATTCTTCAGCAAGGCTGATTTGGTAGAAGCCACCAGTTTCCGATGCTCCTCATCCAGCCTTTTGCCAACGGGGCCCTGCTTCACCTCCTCCCAGTCCTCTTTGGTCTGAGCAGGAAACACATAGCTATGGCTCCAGGGCTGGCCATCAGAAAAGCTGTTCACATCATGCTAGTCGGTGACTCACCATGTCTTTGAAGGCCTCTCCGTGGTAATGGCTCTCCAGTGCAGGATAGGCTACTCCCTCATCCTGCATCTGGATCAGGTCGTCGGCCACCCGGTGCAGCTCGTCGCCGTCGTATCCGTACACCTTCTGGTCCTCGCATGTCATCAGGACGAGCTGGTCGCATGGGTAGTGTGTTCCCTTCACGTAACCGAAAACCTCCATGTTCACCGTGGTGGGAAGATAAAACTTTCCGCAGCCGTTCACCTCTGCAGGCGTGTACTCAGTGTCCTCCACTGGCGCGATGGTGAGCACGGCCCCAGAACCACTCTTTAAGTAGAAATGTCTGCTTCGATGTTTAGACACGAACTCTGAAACGAGTTTGAGGTACCCTGGAACTGAAGCAAATCCCAGACGTCAGAAAAGAAAAAAAGAAGAAACATTTAATAAAAATAACCAACAAAAAACCAACAAATGCAACAGAGATCTAAGAAAACCTACCTATTTTTCCGTTGCAGCGTGGAAAGTCAAGTGGTATCGATCTAAGAGGTGCCAGAAAATAAAATAAAGTTACAAACATCTCATTTAAATAACACCTAGGCTCCCTCTGGGTAGAAATTATGCATTTCACAATATTTCTCATCTTCCATCAGGCACTGAACGCTAATTCTTGTCCATTTTGCATTAACATTAACTTGTGTTGCACCATTAATTCATTATTATTTAATAAATCCGGGTTAAATCATATGAGAGGCTTTTATTCATTACTCTCAAAAACGATGTTTGTACATTCAGCCTCAGCTCATCATTCTTAGCCAAGTTTGCTGTGGATTTTTTGTTTAAACAAATACTCGACACACTGATGTATTTTAGCTTTATTTCTTTTGCTTGTTTCTTCCCCCACCATGTCTTCTCCCATCCGCCTCAGTGGATCATCATCCAGGCTGGACGAGTGGATTGCCATCCTTGGAAATTCCACAACTTCTTCCTCAATCGAAGACAAATCCTGTATGCAGTTTTACAGTTTCAAAGAGAACCAGAACTGTAATCACTCACATGTGTTTTAAATACAGCATGGCGAAACCAACACTGTCTTTATTTAGCAGCTTCAGTCAGTTTGTTCTGTTCAGTCTACCTCGTGAAAACAAATTATGTCCAGGGTGGGACGATCCCCACGGTATATTCTCAACTTTAATGTAGGAACGGTAACCGTGTAGTTCTTCCAGTGGATAATCAACCACTTGCTGGGCCACCTTCATAACTTCTGGAGTCTTCCTCTGTGCTGCCATAGAGGTAGGAGCCCCCGTCCAGAGAGGGTGTCTTGGAATGATCTCTACGGATCAGAAATAATAGAAACATTGTTCAACCTGAGAACCCTCAGAGAAACGAGTCTGTGGTGTTTGCACAGCAGATTGGGATCGCTGTCGTGTGTATTCCCAGAAAAATAAAGTGTGTGGTCCTTTCCAGACAGTTGCGCAAAGTGTGGCTTTGTAAATGTCTTAATGATTTACTTGGTCTTGTTTGTGCTTAGAAGCAACCTTTTGTCTTCACACCGCGTTAACAGATCTACATCAGTCATGAAGTGTAAATGAGTGTCGTCTAGAAACTGGACGAGGAAGTTCATTCTTGCAGAGGAAGTCTAAGCAAACAATCTTCTGTGGGGTTGGTGTTGAGATCTGTGAAAATGTGTAGATCAACACTAAACCCGTCTTTGAAGAATGTCAAGCAGTCCCAGAACAACAGGAAGTTTGAACAAGGTAAACCTAAAACAAACGGAACATAGTGAAACTAAAAGTCATATATACATTCACCACAGTAGTCCATAAGAATCTGGTTTATCGTCATACTCCAGGAGGATGAGGGAGGACCATTAAATATCGTTGTCCTGCTTCTGATCGTGTCAAATTTTCGCTCAATACTTTACCTTTGTCCAATCCTTATGAAACACAGAGATTGTCTTCCAAGCCCAACTAGTACCGGCCATCCTCAAAGTAAGATCATCTTGATTCTCTGTCCTTGACAACATGTAGAGGAAATCTACAAAATCCTTTTACCTTTCAGGAGTAGAGAGCAGGAAGGTCTTCCAGCTTGCCCCGTGTACCTTGTAGAAGACAAACAGCCAGATGACTTGTCCACAACATTTCAGCCATGAAACGAGTGTAAAGTGCAACGGATTCCCAAAGCGCATTGATCCGGAGTTACTTCCCAGCAGGAAGAGTTTCAGTTTGGCGTCCTCATCGGCATTGGTTTCTAGCTCCACCATGGACCATCCCAAGGACTTTATTCAGATTAGATCTCTAATCCTGTTAGCAATTTCGCGATGAACTCTGTGGCTCCTCTGCAAATTGACGTCCAAGGAACAGCTCCAGGGGAAAAATGGCGGCAGCTCCAAATTAGAAGCCAAACTACACAAACTGACTAGTTTAAACTTCGGCTCCACGTTTTGGTTAACTGCTTTTAAAATCTAATGACAGAAATATAAATCCTTTCTTTTATCCACACAAGTGCATTTACTTGAAACCTTAAGCTGTAATCTAATATGCTCATGCTAAGGGCCAATTGTCAGGCTATTCTCCACACTTTAAAATGGTACCAAAGTCAAATCAGTCAAAGTAACCTAAGGGATTGTGGAGGAAAAACTTAATACAAATCAAATATTTGGTATCATTTATATACGTGTATAAACACACCCATAATTCTGACGTACCAGATATGAACCAAACACTCCAAGCAACCAAAATAATAAACACTATACTTTTGTTTTTAAAAGTTATGATTTGTGAATGAAATGCACTTAAAATCCTACTGATGTCTAATAAACGGCTGTGGTGCAACATTTTTCAGACTGACTGGAAACCACCTCATCCTGAAACTGTTCTAATGTCTAACAACTAAATGAATAATACAAGTAACACTGGGGGAGTGTTAGTGTCATTTAATTTCAAGAGGAAACTGGTACTCACTGGTGACACGCCTCCATTCTGAATTCCTGTCGAATAAAAGACAAAAAGGAAAATTAAAAACAATACGTTCAAACTTTTGTTGGGTTTGAAAATAAAGTTTTTAAATTTAATTTATTTGTGTGTGTGTGTGAAATAAAAACTTAGAAAACATATTTAAGACAATATTTTAGAAAACTCTTTAAAATCAACTTCAGCATACATATGACCTAATGAAGGAAATACACAATAATCTTATTACTACAAGTTTTGAAAATAGGCAACAAAAATTACTTTTTTTTTTTAAATCATAGTTATAACTTTTGAAAATAAGCAACAAAAATTACTTTTTTTTTTAATAAGGTTTCCTTTAAGATAAACTAAGATTCACATTAATCTATAAAAAGATGAAGCAGTTATTAAATATAGTCATTTATATTGTTATATTTAATATATAATATGTTGTAGCTGCGCCACATTTATTTATGAAACGTTCTTCAGGTGCACGCAGCTCACGGACTACGTTTCTGGGTATTTCTTGCTGCGCCACAAACTAACAGGTGTTATGCCGAGAATCGCGTGCATGCCGAGAAGTGCACGGCCTGTCGCGGGAGCGCGCATCGCTCTAAACTCTCGCATAGTGATGAGAAAAAACGGACTGAAATCTGATCGAACAGGAAACTATTAGAGACATTCGTAACATTATCACGATTTTTTTGTTTTTTTTTCTTCTATTTTTGCTATTGCAAAGAAACTGCCCTGATGAGGAAGCGATGCGCGCTCCCGCGACAGGGCGTGCAATTCTCGGCATAACACAGGCGAACGTTAAATCCGCCATTTTGTTTTCGTTTAAAACCACTCCCATCTTTACAGGTTTAGCTCAAATATAACCAAACCATTACATTTGTTGGAGTGGGGAAACCTACACACGCATATAAAAGTTTAATATAACAGGTTATTAATGTAAGAAGCTAATAATAAAGTAAAATAAGCCTAATACCTTGATCGGAACGCCCCAGCTCGGCCGTCTGCGTCTCCGTGCTGTTAAAAACTAGCTTCCGCGTCCTCTCCGCCGTGGGGAGGCGCATGAGCGTGAAGGATCGTGAATCTCGTGGGCAGGGCGAAGCCAGAGGAAACTCTGGTGGAGGCCCGTAGCGGTCCTGACGAGCACATCGGCGGTCCGACCCGGGTGTGGGGGCGAAAGACCAGCCGCCTCAGGGACAGTCTGTGTTTGCCATCAGGCTCCATGTTTCAATGCCTGCTTTCGACTTACAAACAGTGTATTAGTTGGTTGTCGCCAGGGGCGCAGCTACATATTTTTGAGGTGGATGAGAACATGTCCCCCACCGTGGCCCCCACCCCGGGGGAGCCAAAGAGCCGCTCCTGTTAGCCTGTGTCTCACCTATGGGCTGCAGGTCTCAGGGATTCTTCTTCCATTCTTGTAGCTTGATAGGAAGCCTTATCCAAACTGGTAACCCACATTAATACTCCTAAGAAACCCTTTTAATGTTCTCCTCACAATATTTATTTATTTACTATTACTATTGCCTCTTTCACTTGTCTGTGGTATTCTCCACTAGGTCATATGGTCTAAAAAGCATTTTATGTTAGTTGTAGAAATTACAGATCTTAATAAAGTTTTTAAAATAATGTTTAAACATTTTTGCTTGTGATTAAGATTTTATTTGTCATCACATCACATGTGGGACATGAGGTGGGACGATATTCTAATCCCCCGGTCCAGTTTACTCCCTGACAGCAATTTTAAATAATGTAATAAAATATAAAGAACTATACGAGAAATAGGATTTGACTACACAGAATCTACAATATGGACACAGAATCCACAATATGGGACTTCGGACATAGCAGCAATGAAAATTCGGAGTGCAAGTGACATATTAAGTGACATTTTAAAGTGTGATGTTAAAGTAAACAGTGCCAGTTAAATGAGAAAGTGTTTTTCATTTCTAATTGTCCTTGCGTGTGTTTGAGAGTCTCACAGCTTCAGGAATGAAGCTGTTTCTCAGTCTGGTGGTTTTACACTTGATGCTCCGCAGCCTCCTGCCTGAGGGGAGCGGGACAAAAAGTGAGTGTGCTGGGTGTGTGGGGTCCTTCGTGATGCCGGAGGCCCTCTTCCTGCATCTGGAGGTGTAAATGTCTGTGGTGCTGGGGAGGCTGACTCCAACAGTCCTCTGTGCAGCCTTCACCACCCTCTGCAGAGCTTTCCTGTCTGCAGCAGAGCAGCTTCCATGCCACACGTTGATGCTGGAGCACAAGACGCTCTCCACCACACATCTGTAGAAGGAGGTGTGGTATTGTTGTAAATGGTACTATTGGACTTACAGTTATATTGTTTACTTCAAATTCTTCTACTTTTTTCCCCAATCACCCACCAAAAACTTCTACTTTCCCTTTTCTCTTTTTCCCAACTTGGTTGTAAAATAGTTCATGTTGGATGATCTGGTTTTTTTCCCTGTAAATTTATCCAGTAATTTATTGGTAGTTGTGTTCTTCTCAATTCTAGTGACATTTCCCCCATTTCTACTTTAAGTGCTGGTGTGGTTCTTATTCCTCCAGTACATCTTCTAAGTGCTTGATGTTTAATATTATCAATTTTTGCTGCTGATGCATATATTATACTGCCATAATCTATATTTGATCTTTTTATACCTATGTATATTCTCTCTAATGATATTTTGTCTGCTCCCCATTCATTTCCTACAAAACATCTCCTTATATGTAGGATTTTTTTACATTTATCAACTATTTTCTGGATGTGGATATTCCATTTTTTTTTTTTTATCAAACCATATTCCTAAAAAATTTATATTATGTACTCACTCTATTTCTGGCTTATACATTTATAATTTTTTTAGCTCTATAATTCTTTTTTGAGTAAACATCATTGCTTTTGTTTTTGCAACTGAGAATTTAAACCCCCACTCATACGCCCATTTTTCTATATTATTCATAGCATTTTGTATTTTCTTTATAATAAATTCTACATTTTTTCCTCTTTTCCATGTTGCGCCATCATCTGCAAAAATTGAACAACCCATTCCCTTCTCAAGCTCATCACAGTCCGGATGTCTCCAAATAACTGGATATATACAAACATAAAACATGTTAATGCACAATGACTGGCAAATATAAGTGAAATCGCGAAACTAATGACAATATGATAATCTTAGTGTTGATAATATGTGCAAAATATGCCCCTCAATGTACATAGTCCCTCTTGTCCCTCTGGTCTGTTCGTTATTTCTATGAAAATCAGATACAAACGCCTATCACACACACATATCCACACACTAAGTGTAAGAATGACAGAAATAAAACTCCGGAAATATTAACACAGGAAAGCTAAATTGTCCAATACTTAACCCTCTGCAGTTTATTCACTCATGTATATTTATTATTATTCATTCTTTAATTTAGGATGAGTTGTACAAGTTTATGTGTGTATAAGACAAATTAGTCCAGTGTCACTATAGCACTTAGACTCAAAAGGGTTGGTGACCCATGTTACCAACCCTTTTGACAGGGGGATACCTTAAATATCTTATTCAGTATCACTAGAGTGCTGTTGTCATGTATTTGATAAGTCAGGTCAGATGTAATGTCCAGTCAGTAACTCTTATCCAACAATCATCATTTACATTTAAAGGTTCATTTTATTGTGTTTTGACTGCTGTATATTTTAAAGCTACTTAACACAAAATTGATGTCATCCAGCTGTGAGGATGGAGAGAAAGAAGAGAAGATGACAGAGGAAGAATCAGGACAGACAGGGGAAGGTAACATGTTGGTCTAATTTTAGGCTGTAGTGAAGGAACAGCTACTTTAGGTGAGAAGAGCTGGACTCGGGAGCTCAGTCCTCACCTCCTTCTACAGATGTGTGGTGGAGAGCGTCTTGTGCTCCAGCATCAACGTGTGGCATGGAAGCTGCTCTGCTGCAGACAGGAAAGCTCTGCAGAGAGTGGTGAAGGCTGCACAGAGGACTGTTGGAGTCAACCTCACAGGTTCATTCCTGAAGCTGTGAGACTCTCAAACACACGCAAGGACAATTACAAATGAAAAACACTTTCTCATTTAACTGGCACTGTTCACTTTAATATCACACTTTAAAGTGTCACTTAATATGTCACTTGCACTCCGAATTTTGATTGCTGCTATGTCTGAAGTCCCATATTGTAGATTCTGTGTAGTCAAATCCTATTTCTCGTATAGTTCTTTATATTTTATTACATTATTTAAAATTGCTATCAGGGTGTAAATGGGACCGGGGGAATAGAATTTCGTCCCACCTCATGTCCCACATGTGATGTGATGACAAATAAAATTCCTTGAATCCTTGATATTACCAAATGCAAATGTAGACGTAACACTCATGAAAAAGAAAAATGATTTAAAAAATTCAATTTAATTCATACAAAGTTCAGGAATACATAGATAAATATTATAATTATGTTCAGATTTATACAGATGCATCAGAAGATCCGACAGGAAAACCAGGAATAGCAATAATTATACCAGAGTTTAACATAAAACAAGCTAAAAGAATCACAAATGTATTATCAGTATAAGTTAGATGGTTTATAATATTATAAGGACGGTGGGAGAATGAGAGCAACAAGGACAAATAGAAATGAAGAAAGATTATTGACAAGACTGAGATTGGGACACACTGGACACACTGAAGAAGAAGACATCCGGACTGCGCATGCGCGACGTGACAGGAAGTGGTATGAGCGCCGAGCGGAAGTCGTGACGTCCTTTCTGCTCCCAGTCTGCCATCATGGTGAGTTCGCCATGAGAGTCGGAGACATTGTAGCTTCAATTTGGCCTTTTTTTTAGTCTTTTTACACCGCACAAGTCTACAAACGCATTCGTGACATTCTTATGGATGAATAATCGATAGGTTTCGTGAAGTCCCGCCGGTCTGTGACCGACTCCTGCCGTGTTGGGAGCGTGTTGTTCGGCTACCTGCCGGAACACAACGTGGTCTGTCAGGCCGTGTAGGCCCGAAGCTGTCGTCGTTGCTCACACCGCGCTGATATGATCTTTAAATGCTTTAATTAGGTTCAGTTTGCGTCCAAGTGTTGTACGCGGTTTTTTTAAGGCTTACTATTGTATTATTTTTATATTTTTTAGAGGAAACTCATTGGAGCTACATGCTAAGCTATATGCTAAGCTAGTAGCTACTGCAACATTCTCAGCTGAACTTATTCTGTCTGCTCAGAATCATGGTGTAGGAAGTATATGGACTACTTTCATGTAGCAACAGGACAACCATGGGCCAAAATTAAACAAAATCATACTGTTTCCCTCTTCCAGGTCCAGTCATGTCTGTTCTTATATTTTTAGGTGTTCAAGCGCTTTGTGGAGGTTGGCCGTGTCGCCTACATCTCCTTTGGATCCCACGCTGGCAAGCTGGTGGCCATCATAGACGTAATTGACCAAAACAGGGTGAGTGGTCAGACAAAGAGGTGCTTTAATGTGAGGGGTTACAGTTTGATTACAGCTTCTCTGCCCTGCACTCTCCAGGCGCTTGTTGATGGTCCCTGCACAGGAGTCAAGAGGCAAGCCTTGCCTTTCAAGTGCATGCAGCTCACGGACTACGTCATCAAGGTTCCTCACAGGTAAGTTTAGGCGCCCATTTGTAAACAACTGTGGATACGAGTTAGTTTGCGCCGTCGTTCACTTTTCAGCATTCGTTTTTAGTGAGGTGAGGGTATTGCAAGGTTAGTCCAGTTCAGGGTGGTGACTGCTTTGGAAAAGAAGCTGTTTGAGTCTATTTAACATATATGCTTTTACCCCACCCCTGACAAAAATGCCATGTGACCAACTCTCTCCCCAGAAACAAACTGCAACAAGATGGAAAATTAAATATCGGTCGCTAATATCGGCCCACTTTTACTTATAGGACCGAGATTTAAAAAATTGAGGAAAATCAGCTGAAATCAATGTAGATCCCAATATATCTTGCATCTGTTATATTTGTATATCCCTTTAATATTACAAAGTTTGTTTTACAACGTTACGATTGCGTTCACTCTTGTGCGAGGGTGACGAAATGTTACTCTTAAACTGGGCCGGGTAACAACAAAGAGGCCATCTGGTATCCAATTTTTATTTTATTTCTTTATTTATTGATTTGGGACAACGCATACTAATCAACATATCTGGAAAACCTCAATGTAAGTTGCATCTGCTGTCCTATCGCAGGCACCACAAAACATTAAAATGATTAGAATAAACAAAAGGTTTAAAACAGACAATAGTGTGGATTATTCATAACAGGTTTGTTTTTAGCCACTCTTACTGTTTTCTTGAATTTCAGATGGTTCTCTCAGTTTCTGATATGGGCCGTTAGTTTGTTCCATGACTGTGTGCCTCTGCTAGACGGTACCAGTTGGCTACATTTAGTCCTGCGCCGCTGTATGTTACTGTCACCCCCCTGTTAAAGCTCTGTGGTATTGACTGAGATGGCGGGCGTGTCGGCCCGTTTAAAACTTTAAAAAACAAACCAAACATCTAGAAACATTTGATAGCTGTCCCAATCTAAAATATTATATAATTCTAATAGCTTCTCGGGCGCTTTTGCCAACACATGCACTACTCACAAAAAGTTAGGGATATTTTGCTTTCGGGTGGTTGATGCACAGCGCTCTCCTTTACGTCTCCAACATCGTTGGCGGCCATCATTTCTGCTCAACGTGAATCGACTTTCATCAGAGAACAGCACTGAGGTCCACTGGTCCCTCTTCCAGCGTAAATGCTCCCTGGCCCATGCAAGATGATGCCGCCTGTGCCTGCTGGTGTGGTCAGGTACCCTTGCAGGTCGTCTAGCACGCCGACCACGCTGATGTAAATGGTTTTGAATGGTCTGAGGTGACACTTGGGTGCCTCTCACCTCCCTTAAACGTGCCTGGAGTTGAGTGGCATTCATCATCCGGTTTCTCAGGGCATTGTTCACAATGTAGCCTCATCAGCATGGGATGTGGCCGAAGGACGTCCACTTCTACGCCTTTCTGTAACTCTTCCAGTCTCTCTGTATCTCTGTTGTAACCTGCTGATGACACTCTGAGCTCAGTGGCCACGTCCGTCTGAGAACGTCCTGTTTGAAGCATTGCAATGGCCAGGTACTGTTGATGCATTCTTAGGTGTCGTCTTGGTCTCATGTCACAATGTGAACAGCCTGATGAGGACGACTGTTTAAACACCAGCTGTAATTGAACCAGGGCCTTAATTGGTCGATTCGAGGATCAAACCCCTGTTGTGACTTTTGCCGTTAAGCTCCTCGTTAGAGAACAGCAACATGTGCAAAAGGATCTCCTGGGGTTTAAATGTTATCCCTGCAGCTTGATCTGCTGGGGTTCAATAGTTGTCTTAAGGTGCATGTCTGGGCTGTGTATTGATAAACTTTTGTGGAGGCACAAGTTTCAGGATGGATATCGATGCTGGATTGTTTTTATTCAAAAACGATCAATCCAACCCTGTCAATCCAAAAAGACTGCACCATTTAATGCACCTCAGGTCCTTTTACACCCAACTAATTGTCGCTGACGGGGTTTGTCATTGGCGTTGAGGCGGTTTCTGGTATAAACTAAGAATATTTCTGTGTCCTAACAACTGCGTAATGTGTTCTCAGCGCCCGCCAGAAGTTTGTGAAGCGAGCCTGGGAGAAAGCCCAAGTCAACGAGAAGTGGACGCAGAGCAGCTGGGCCAAGAAGATCGAGGCACGACAGAAGGTGAATCTTTGTTTTACGGTATTTTTACAGAATCAAACTGTTGGAAACAAAATTAATGGTGGTCTAAAAGTTCTGTTCTCAATTCTTTGCTAAAATTTTATGCAGTGTTTTTCCCTTTTTAAGAGCAATTTAGTGAATTGTTTTGTCATAATAGGTCCTTATACATAGAAAATGATCAGCCGACGCCTCTGATCCAACACATCTAGATGGCTCGTAGGTCTGGCCATGCTAATGTCACATTGAAAAAACGCTTATTTTTTATTAAATGTAAGAGTTTCCTGTAAAGTTAGATTTTCACCATCCGCTAATCAGACCCCACTTATCTTTGTAGTTTTAGTCGGTTATGTTGCTGATTGACTATTCAGACAACTCTGGTCCTGCCTCTGATCGTATTCATGTTTCCAGAGAGCCAAGATGTCTGACTTTGACCGCTACAAGGTGATGAAGGCCAAAAGGATGGTGAGTACAGAGACACAAGCATCCTCAGTCATGCTGTTATTATTTGGACAGAAGGCAACGAAAGGCACATTTTTACTCCTGCAGGTTATTTCTACTGAACTCCCTAAAACTTATTAACCCAGGTTATTTATTATCCACTGGGTTTGCCAAAAACCAGATAGTATGTTTATCGCTTAGAAGCTCATCATCCTGCTGGAGTGGCACAGAAAACGGCAAACAGATTTTCTCAATATCTAAATACACTCAAACAAAACAGCATTCATCTCCGGTTATTTTCCCTAATGTTAAATTAAACATGCAACAATCTGATGATGGGAAGAGCTTCAATTGGAATTACAACCTATCTAAAGACATGATTTGACATATTTAGATATGTCAGGCTCAGAAATGTTAAAAACAAGATTATAAAAATCACAACATCTTAAAAGTTAAAGGGAACAACATGGTGTCCTATGAGATGACCAGATAGAGCTGATGCAGCAGCGCTTCTGCTTTCATTTAATATTGGTGGGGGATCAAGAATTCGGAGGCCGGCTTGCTTTGCTTTATATCTCAGAAAATAAAACATCACAGTTCAGTAATTCAATGAATGCATGAACTGCAGAGGGTGAAGGGATATTTAGCCAGTGAGTGTTCAGCATTATCTTGGTTCAAAAGTCCCATCTTAACAAAAGAACTTGAACATTCCTGATTTCAAACGTTCCTACTGGACAGTTGCATCTACAGCCTGTTATTGTGTGTGCAATTACAGAGGGTTTACGGTTGTGTGTGAAGTTTGGTGATAGCTGAGCTGTGGATTTGACGAACACTGAATCCGTACACTAATCAATGCACTTTTTTTCCCCTATTTGTGCAGAGAAACAAGATCATCAAGCATGAGGTGATAAAGCTCCAGAAAGAGGCGGCGAAGAAGTGAACGATTTTCACAAAATAAATTACCTGTTCGATTGTTCATGTGCGTCTTCCGTGTTCTCATTTGCCAGAATTCAGTACAAGTGGGTGGAAAGCTCTCACACCCACTGTCATGTCTGAGTGGATGCTAAACGACCACTTTGTAAAGTTCTGCATCATGCTAATCATGATCGGTCTATAAATTAGGCCGACTACCTTCTGTTGTTTGACGTCTCAATCCTGACCCGTAACCAACAGGTCTGTCTGATTCATTTTAAAGGAATTTACAACAGTTTCTAGTAAGACGCCATTAGTTTTACTGGTAAACACAAGTTGGCAAGAGCAGCGAAACCTTGAAAATATACATGCAGTGTGTTTAAAAAGGCAAATAGATTGTTTAAAGTTATTTTGGATGGGAAGGATCTACAGTGGCAGTCTGTGTTGCAGGGTATCTATAGCGGTCCTTTACTAAAGACAATTGTACAACATCCTCATGAATGTATCTTGTTTATTTTCAGCCTTTTTAAGTCTGTGGCTCTGGTGCTGCATCAACAGATGATTACGTTCATCGACAGCTTTAGGGAAAGATCTGTTTCATCTTCCTGTCAATTTGGAAAGAAACCAGTTCAGTCTGCTGTATTTCAAGCTACGTTCATGAATACCAACTAAAAGGTTTATTGGCTTTAATGTAGAGTAATTTTGATATAAAATATTTTTTTACATTTGAACAGAAAAATGTTTTTTTTTTTAATCCTGCAGTTTATCTGATGTACACTAGGGGGCGGTGTTGGTTAACCAAGCAGAAAACCCGCAGCGTGATTCTTCTTCCTTTAAATTACACGTTTAAACAGGACTAAAGCGGCCTCGAGATGAAGCCTGGAGGTAGTATTTGCATCCTTGTCTGTTGATGTAAAGAAGCAGCCGCCATATGTTGCGTAACTGCTCTCTTCATCGCCCCTCCTCCTCCTCCATCGCTGCTGCGTCCACTTCCGGGTCACAGCTGGCTTTAACTCAACCCGTATCATCTATCGAGCTCCATCTTTCTCTCTGTGCGGCGCACCTTGTTCCAGGACACGCTTCAGATGAGCAAAGGCTTTAAAACGACGATAAAGTTACACAGGTTTATCCTTTCTGACGCTACACCGGAAACGCTTAATGATGGCTCCTTCGAAATAAAAGTCCAGAATCAATGAGTTCATTATGTTTCATTAATGTGAAATAAAATTTTTGGTGTCTTTTAAAGTGACACAAACTGTTATTATGGTGCTAATACTTATTGCTAAATTTTTTTTATAGCTGAACTGAAACTGTTCACCTTAAATTGAAAACAGTTCATTTGCAATGCAATTTGAGATCCATAAAGAATAGGTTTTAATTATATAAGATATTTCCCAGTCTTTTTTTCTTTTATTTCGGTGGGGTTATGTGAGATTCAGACAAGTGTGACAAATAAAATATATAAACTGCTGGAACCTGGACTATAATGTTAGCCTATTCAGCAATTCTTTCCATTTGTCAACCCCATCTCACACACACACTCATATCTAATCATTGTTCCATCATGGCACCTATAGGAGATGGTTGAGATATTTTTCTTTAAAGCTCTCATAAGCAGAGAGAATCAAATCAAGAATACTTTATTTATGCCAAAGGTAAATTAAATGAGTAAGTCTGATGATCTGAGTGAGTTTGAGGGGTTATTAATGGTGCTTGGTTGGGTTAGTGTCTAATAGATGGTGGACTGTAACTCTACTAATGACTAAGTTAATATTTTTTTCTGAAGGTAAGGTCAAAGAATGCTCAGTTCCCCCATCATGCTCTCCCACACCCACAAGCAGTGCCTATGTCAGCACCAGACCTGGACCGTGAAGTAATTGAACAACCTGACCTGATCTGGTGAATCATGTTTTCTTTTTTAATATACAGATCACTGTTTTGCATGCATGTTTCTTACCTGGGGAGCCCCTATGGCAAGCTGGCATAGGCGCTGTGATGCTTTGGGAATTGTTCCGCTGTGAAACATTGGCCCCTGCCATCTGCTTGGGTGTAAATTTAACACGCTCCACATGAGCATCGCTGCAGACCATGGAAACAGGATTCCCGGGTGGCTGTGCTCTTTTTCAGTTGTATGATTTGCTCTTACACAAACCAAGGAGCTTTTAGGACTTGCAGAATATATTAAAATCTGAAAAAAGGCTTCAGATCCCAAACTCTTCATATATATATATATATATATATACATATATATATATATATATATATATATATATGAAGAGCACACAGACTGTCTAGGATGCTTTAGTCCAGGTCCGCCGTCCCATCATGAGCATGCCCAGGCATTGTAGGGGGGTCATACAGGCACATGGAGGCCACAAACAATACTGAGACTCATTTTGACTTGTTTTAAGGACATTACATGAAAGTTGGATCAGCCTCTATTGTGTTTTTCCACTTGAATCTTTTGTGTGACTCCGACATGAATTTGATTTCCATTGATAATTTTTTCATTGTCCTGTCAGCACATTCAATGACAATATTTTATTCTTTCAGATCTAGGATATGTTATGTGAGAGTTCCCTATATATATATATATATATATATATATATATATATATATATATATATATATATATATATATATATATATATATATATATATATATATATATATATATATATATATATATATATATATATATATAAATTTTTTCTAATATATATTCAGGATTTTATTTATTTATTTCTAAATAGGGTTTAAAGAATTTATTTTTCCAAAACGTGTTTTACAGATTTTTAAAAAAATATTTACATAATAAAAAAGTTTTAAAAAAAGTTTTAAAAAGGTACAATTATAAATAAAAAATATAGAAGAGATACGTTTAAAAAAAACAACAATGTCATTTATTTATTCATTTATTTTAAAGAAAAGAGTTTGTCCATCAATACTGCCTGGAAGTTTGACGTGAATCTGTGATCAAGCTCACATGCATCTAAGATGCTGTGTTAAGTTTATATCTGAGAGCCTAATCAAATCATTTAACAACAGTCTGCAAACAAACAAACAAACAAACAAAACCAAAATAAGAACCCACTGATCACGGGCTGGTGCGTGCTTTTATTCTGAAAGCGCGCAGCGCCGCATCATCCCGCCGCCTGTGTTTACTTGGCGCAGCTGAGACGCCAGAGGGAAACAACACTCAGCTGAGTGACAGATCGACTCTGGTGGAGCGATCAGCAGCTTTCTGTCGCTTCCCGCGAGAGACAGCGGTGCGTTGAAGGATATCAGCATCTTGTGAATATTCATAATAATAACAATAATAACAATAAAAGACGTCCGAGGAGCCCCGCGCGATCCCGCATCATTGAAATGGAGCAGACAGGACGCCCGGCGCTGGTGAGTCGGTTCGGGTTCCGGGGATTTCGTTGTAATGTTGTTCTGTTGTATCCCGCCTGGTTCTCTCCTGATGCAGCAGCGCTGCAGCCACGTCTGGTGCAGGCTGCAGCCTCCCTGCATGCAGCCTGCAGGCATGTTGACAGCAGCATGCATATATATAAATATATATGTATATATATATATATATATATATATATATATATATATATATATATATATATATATATATATATATATATATAT
>JAVLVB010001216.1:4761374-4774809 GCA_032876305.1 Orestias chungarensis | reverse complement strand
GAAAGCATTATGGCTCACTAAATTCATACCATACCATATATCAGATTATAAACCAGCCAGATCCAGATCTTAACTGACATAAGGAGTCTGGATAATCTGAGGTATAAATATCACATCTTCTTTCTTAATTTAAAATGTTTAGCAGGATCTCCATCCATCCATCCATCCATCCATCCATCCATCCATCCATCTAGGATGTTAAAGCACCGAGTCCCTTTGGAACTATTGATAATAGTTGGATTGCTCCTATTAAAAACAACAAGTTACTGTTTTCATTTTTTGCACATGGCTGTACCTTTTTAAGGTTTAAGTTTTTTTTTGGGTGATCTACAGTAACACGTTCACGACAGGCTGACATAAGCTGGATTCATTAGCAACAGAGTTGTCTCAGTAAGAGTGATGTTTGGGACTCGCAACGCTAATCCTTTTTAACATCTGGAAATGAATCCAATCAGTCAAACTCTTCCTTCTTGTACGCGAGTGAAGAGCGTAGGTAGACAGGCGGCGTGCGGCAGCGAGTTATGATGAATTAGCCGTACATTTTCAATGAAAGGTCAAACAAAGGGATTCGTAAGAATGCGTGCAGACGATTCCAAAGTCGGGCTGCAACATGCTCCGAGAGTAAAAGATGAAAACCACATTTTAACCGTTATCAGCAGCAGGTCTAGCAGCTCCCTAGAAATTCACCCTCTGGCTTTTTTCCAAACCTCTATAGCCACCTGAAGTATGTAGCCATATTTTCCTGGTTGATTAGACTGCAGGGAAAAGAAGGCAGAGCCACCAGAACGCCATTTATTTTTGTTTACTGGTTTTTGTGGCGCTGGCTATCATTTCCATCCCGCAGGTGTTGCTGCCCTGGGTGGTGAGCCGTATTGTCCATATGCACTGCCACAATTCTTGATATTTGTTCCTACAACATGAATCCCAAATCTGTGGTTTTATTAATTTACTGCGCATACAGCAGAATATCTAAGGAATTAATAAACACGGTAATTCCTTAAATTAAGGATTTTTTCCTCAAGGAATAGTAACTTTAATGAGTTTTGGTATTCATCAAGGAAGCCACAGATGAAAGTCACCTATTATAGTCATAGTTTGTAATCCGAGGCAACATATCTGGAATAACTTATCAGTTCTGGGTCAGAGTTTATGCTTATATGTTCAACAAATCAAATACCAGGAACCCATTTTTAACAGCCACATCACTCTTATCTTGGATTTGTCAGCAACAGTGGGAGCAGTGCAGCCATTAAACCAAGTCTTTCAGGCGTCTGCTTTGTAAATCAATACACGGCCAGCTACCTCAAACAGGTTACGCAAGCAGCGGCGAACCATGCGTAGGTAGGTTGTGTGTTGGGCCGCATGTCGCTAAAGACCAGAGCGCGCGTAATTAACAACTCCCAGCCTCGTTTTCTTAGTGCGCAGATTTGTCAATCAGTTGCTTTAAGCCAATCAAGTGATTAAACAATCTCCGGTCAAGGTGGGTAAGGAGTCTTGATTTAGCCGAGCAGATCAGCCATTTGCAGATAATAGGCAGGTTTGACTCAGGCCAGCTCAGCAGCTGAGTGATGCGCCACAACAGGCATTGATCTTACCTGGCCTGCCCTGTCATCAGAGCTCAGAGTGGTTGTGTGTTTTGCCCTTTCATCGCCTCGGTTACTGGAAAAATCGACACCCTTTGGTCGTCTGTGTTTAAAAAAGAAAGCATGCAGGAGTCTATTATTGCCATTGTTTTTATTTCAAATCTAAAAACGGTTTGTTGGAAGACCTGAGAAGTCTTTTTCTCACGGTTCCAGCCGAGGATCGTGCCAAAATGGCTTTTTTTTTAATGGTTTCCTTATAACTTTGGATGACAAAGATCCTTTCATTACTTCCTCCATCTGCACTAGTTAGGCCCATAGGCGCGCTCCCTGGCAACCCCTATTTAGTTTTTATGTTGTCTTCGTGAAATGAGTTGCAAAGCGGCACGCCTTGGACAGGATCCCCTCCCTGGAATGTTTCTTGCTGTTGCGGTTTCTGTTTTAGGTTTTGTTCTTGGCACGCAGGTAGATTCCTGGAGGTGGAAAGGCATCCTTGCCTGCAGGGCCTTTCTCGTTTCTCAATCAGAGACACATGCCGGGTGACGGGACTACATGAATGAAAGGTTAGAAGTGAGCAAGGCAGCATCTCTAAAGAACAGGGGGCTGAGTCACTCCTGAGGCGAAATATGCATTCATGCAACTTTAAAAAAAACAAAGGACAAATGACAACATAGAAATGAGTGTAGTTTTTAAAACATATCAAATCAATATTTGGTGCTAATGAAGAAAAAAAACAATAAATATAAAATGGTTCAAGTAGTTTTACAGTAAGTGGACTGACAGACATCTCTGTAAATTGATTTAAATCGCGGTAAAAGTACGATTTCAACTAAACTAAACACATTCCTTATTTCTGTTTGTCCTCTTTAACAAGTATATTAGAGTGAGTTATTTATATCCAACCTGCAGTCGATCTTTCAGCTTGACACAACAGCAATATCATACCCATAAAAGGTCATGTGGAGAGGAGCGGTGCTCATCGGAAGAGGAAACCGAAGGAAAGAAAGTGTGGAAATGAGGTGTCTGAGAAACTGCTGATGGATTTTAGTGCATGGATTTGGAAGGTTCACGTTCAAAATGGAAAAACTGGCAGCGGTGATGAATGTTTTGTTTTTATTTGTTAATTTATTTTGACAGATAACGCAGTGCGAAAGTGTAACAAATGGCACAGTTTTGAGGCGTTCCTGTAACTACACATCTCAGTTATTAAGTCAAGAAATTAAATGGCAGATAAAAGTATTTTCAGTTTTCAGGTGGACACATATGATAACTTTAAACAAATGACTCTGGACATTTTTTTTTTTTTACTTTGAGCTAAGAAAGCTTAACTCAGCAGAATGTGGTTACTTGGGTTCTGGATTAAATTTTAGAAAAATTATGAATTTGTATTTTCATTAATTAATTTTTATTTCTATTTGCAGGTTAAGAATGCAAAACTATAATTTTAAATACTAATTGGCAAACATATATGTATATTTTTTCAGATTAGCTACAGCTCAAATATCTAGATTATTTTACTGTCAATGAAAAAGGATCCATTACTATCATTAGAAACGTTTTAAGGAATTCAGTTTTAATATTTTTTATTTTTACGTTTTTATTTCGCCCTCAGATCACTTTATGGGACTGAATTAAGCTGATTGTGTGCTGCCCAACGAGACAAGCCTGAATATTTAGGGAGATCCTATCGTACCCTCCCACGACCTCAAGTCACGACTAATCCAGGAACAAGAAAATGTCCCAAAAGTACTTCATCTGACTTCAAAATACTCTGGAGAAATGGGAAACTAGTACGCAGGAAACCCCTGTTCCCTCCACCAGTCTGCCCTAGTCATGTCACGGCTGAAGCGCCATCATGACGGGAAGATCGCCGGGCTGTATGATCTTGATAAGACGCTGGGCCGAGGACACTTTGCGGTGGTCAAACTGGCACGTCATGTGTTCACCGGAGAGAAGGTACGCTTGTCTGTGTCTGCGCGTGAAGGCATATTGCTTTATTTCAAAGAGCATCATTTAGAGAGACTTCATCAACATATTTGTCTTACCTGTATATGCTTACAAGACAAGATCTAACTAAAAACAAATATGAGGATGACTGAGTCGAGTCATTAACAGCCAGATTGTGCTGATCTTGGCTTCTCAGATGGTTACTCCTACCCTTGACTTTCGTTTCAGGTTGCAGTGAAGGTGATAGATAAGACTAAGCTGGACCCTGTGGCACGGGGTCACCTGTTCCAGGAGGTCAGATGCATGAAAATGGTGCAGCACCCCAATGTGGTGCGCCTTTACGAGGTTATCGACACAGCCACCAAGCTCTATCTCATTCTCGAGCTGGGTGACGGAGGAGACATGTACGACTGCATCATGAAGCATGACGGAGGTCTCAGTGAGGAGGTGAGAGGGTTAGAGAACACAGTCTTTTAGCTGCTAGATGACCAAGCAGATACCTTGAAAATGTCATCTGACCTCAAACTGGCCAAGAAAGAACTAACATTTCTAAAGAATTAGCTTTCTTGCTGGATAATAAATACATTTTCCATTAAAATTGCAGTTTGGTATTGTTTCTTTAAGCTTGGAGGTGTATTGGTTGATTTCAAAAGGACGTGCAGGTTATTTAGCTGGTTATGGCTTTTAAGCAACATGTTTTACCTTCTTCCACCTAAAGCCCACTTTCCCCTGACTGGCTAACATCCAAACGTCTGCTGCAGTGCTCCACAGAGCGTCATTAGCTGGGCTCCCATTACATTGTAGGTATGCCGTACCCAGAGGCCGAGATCATATAAAGAATCCCTTTACTAGCCAATCGTTGGCTTGGAATGAAATTAGGGGAAAAAAAATAGCTGTAAACATAATACCTAAATTAATCCTGACACTCTTATTTAGGGTTCCGGAAACTTTCTTATTTGACATAGTTAATTAAAAACCTCCTCTAAACATTCCTGGTGCTATATTTGAGCTGGGTTAGCTGTTTCTTACCAAGATAGTTTGCTATTTTTAGAAACTTAATAACAAAACTACTTTGTGGAAAAAAGTAATTAATAAATAAATCCATCCGATTAATAAAGGATTATTAAATATTTTCTTTACTGTCTGAAATCATCTCACAACTGTTTTTACCTGGAATTAGTTATTTTGCATATTTGTTTGTATCTTCTACCAAACTTTCACCACGCTATCTTAGTTTCCTGTCAGTGTTAGAGCTACGTCAGCAAACCGAACACGTTAGCATTTATTAGAATAAAATTATGTTCTTCATCTTTTTTTCACCCTCATATTTATCAACTTTTAAAAGTTGCTGAACTTTATTTGTCGTTAATTACCTCATATAAATATTGCTAGCTAATTAGCGCGCTTTATTTTGTAATTGGTCATGTTTTAAAGCAAGAAATTATCTTAAATGAATATTCATTTAATAGCTGATGTTAGCTTACGGATATTAAACTAGCATTTATAACACATAAGTCAAACATTAGGTCATTGAACTTGTATTGTCTTGCTATGTATTGTTAGCCTGTTATGCTAACAGGCTAACTTTTTTGGCTAAATGCCCGCCGGGTAAACCGAAAAGCGCCTATAAAGGCATACTTCTGACCCTGTTTCTCTCTAATCGTTTTTTTAAGGTGGCCAAGTGCTACTTTGCCCAAATTGTCCACGCCATCTCCTACTGCCACCGGCTCCACGTAGTTCACAGGGACCTGAAGCCGGAAAATGTTGTCTTCTTCGAGAAGCAGGGCGTCATCAAGCTCACAGACTTTGGTTTCAGCAACCGCTTTCAGCCTGGAAAGACACTGAACACATCCTGCGGCTCACTGGCTTACTCGGCTCCTGAAATACTGCTGGGGGACGAGTACGACGCCCCTGCGGTCGGTAAGTTCAATCCGGGTTGTTAGAAACCTTTCAGAGGCACCAGCCTGTTGAATGTTTAATATGTTCGTTCTGCAGAAATGACCTAAAGTGATAAGTTTGACTAAAGTCTATGACCTACTCCACTTTATCAATGGAGTCTGCCAACAACTCCTGGCAGCTCATAAAATGGGTTGAAGGTGTTCAGTATATATATGCAACTGCATATATGTATATATACCTAAAGGAACATTGTTGGCATTTTTTTACACCTCCAGTGCACCTCTCCCAAAGTTGGCAGCATTTTAGTATCAAATTGACTCCTAATGAGGAGGTAAATCAAAACAGAAGCATGGCAGACCATGGGCTACTAGAGGGAAGCGAGCGGTGCAAGGTACAAAAGGGAAATAGACGGAGCGAGAGGAGGCATCAGCAGTTCTAGTGTCTGCCCGGGGGGTTACTGCGTCAGAGCAAATGCAGGGGAAAGAGAAGGCAGGAGCAAGACAGAAGCCGTTTCTGTTTTTCTGACTGAGTGGACTCGCTTGCGGTTGTTTTCCATCCGTCTTTCTTGTCTGTCTCCCCCCTCTGTGCCACGCATCTTCCATATTCTGAAAAGTGGAGTAATCGCGGTGCTCTTCGGTCGCGCACGTGTGTCTTTCTGTGACCGTGTGTGCTCTGTCTGAGGACTTTGTTTGTGCACATTGTCCTTTCATGTGTGTGTGTGTGCACTTTGTGCCGTGGAGCAGCTGCATTGCCCCTTGCGTTATTGTTCATTCAGCTGAGATGATGATGTTTTGATTGCTGGCATAATCCACCCATGTAATATTGTGCCCACTGCCGCGGCTAAGCGTGATGCATGTTATCTGAACAGGGACCAGCAGTCCTGACATTAAGGAGGCTCCAGGTTGCCTGTTCGGGGGTTGCAAGCGACAACGCTGACAGCATGTAGGGCACTAAGGTTTCTGTTAAGTCATGCCAAGTGGCACATTGCCCAGTTTGCTTGCAGAGATAAAGAGGCTGTTGAGGCTCAGGTTTTATGGAGCTGGACTCGTTTGGAGGTTGTTGGTCGGTTGAGGAAGTCCTTGAGTAATGAGGCGTTTATGTAACGAGTCACAAGTCAAAGCTCAAGATTCCAGTTAATATGTTGCACGCACAAGCAAGTGTGACTGGTGAAGTTGTTGCCACCCTCGATAAAGATTTGTGCATAGCATTGAAATGTACTCATAAGTGCATCTGCATTGTCCCTAATCCTTAACCTTTTATTTATCTATGATAAAAGCTTATTAGGTCCTACCATGGTTGGACTTTGGTTGAGCTTTTTCGGCGACAAGCTTTCCAGGTGGGTTTGGCGTGATTGAACACGTTCATTATGATGCCCACTGTTGAGAAAAGTATCTTTGTCTCTTGTAACATCCCTGGAAACCTTATTTTAACTGCATCCTACTAGGAACTCTTCAAAACATTGTGGAGGTTTTAAAAATCTACATTTATGCATTTAGCAGACGCTTTTATCCAAAGCGACTTACAAAAAGAAGGTTTAACATTGAACTACGACGCAATTTACCTGCAGTATGCTAGGAGAGGATTTAACATTAATGATGACACCCATTTACAGCATTAAGGTAAACACAGAAGGTATTAATCTAAATTAATACCGAATATATTTACATTACGTTTAATTTATTGTTGCTAAAAAAATGAAATAAAATCAACTTGCATTTACAAAAGCCGTTTTTATACAGTTGGCAGGTTATGTTCTTCTTTATCTTCATCTTCCCGATCCAGTTCTGCAGAGTCCCTTTTTTCCCACCTGGCATGATTCCACTCTGAAACCTGCGCCAGAATAAATTGATCTCATAAAAGTCTCATAATGAGCACAGGTCTATGGTGCTTGCTGTTTCTTTAAGATCTTTAAGCAAATTGGGACTGATTTGCTTTTAAACCCATCAGGAGGCAAACTTGGATTTGCTCCAATTAGTCAAACACGCCAGGAGGGGGTGTTGATGATGCATCAGGGATGCTGCTTATACAGTCACAGTTAAAAAAGCTGGTGCTAAAGAGCAGGGGGGTTGACTAATCTTTCTTATTTGTTGCTTTCTCGCAAAAAGCTAACAGGGGAGAACTTTTGCTGTTCGTCAACTCATCGATGAGGATTTCTCTCTTGTCGTTAATGTGTAATAAGCTTAAAGACGGCGCCGCCAACTTTGGGGGCACGTCTGTGGGCTGGAGAAAACTCTACATTTTTTCTTGATGATTATGTTGCTGCTGCTATTGTTTGACTGGGACGGTGTCAGTAAACACGAGCGTTTACAATCCAGTTGTAGCAAAATGTAGAAGGTTTGTTTGTTTTTTATTTCTTTTCTTTTTTTTTCGCCGGATGGTGTCGGACTGATAAGTGCTTTTTCTACTTTGATGCTCTCCTCTGTGTGGGCTTTCTTTTTGTCTCCAATAAATGGAAAGTTAAATATAGGTCTCCTCTTCCTCTTCAAAAAGCTCAAGCTGCTCTTAAAAATAATAACTTAGCTAATAGCTCTCCCCGAAGAACACAAGCAAGGCACATGCATCGTGTTGCGTAATGCTGCGTTGGGCACATTCATTGTCACTCCTGGTAATGATGTAAAAAACCTTAAAAGCATAAATGTTTGCT
Organism: Orestias chungarensis; assembly: GCA_032876305.1. Taxonomy (NCBI): domain Eukaryota; kingdom Metazoa; phylum Chordata; class Actinopteri; order Cyprinodontiformes; family Cyprinodontidae; genus Orestias; species Orestias chungarensis. The sequence continues at coordinate 4,766,739 of JAVLVB010001216.1, read as the reverse complement.
CTGCAAGCATGAACAATATTTCTTGTTTATATAAAACAAACAAACAAAACAGAAACAACCCAGCTCATTTGTATGTGCACCCAAGTTCCACGGCTCATAATCATCCAACGTGGCTCTCATCCTCCCTTATCTTCAGCTTCACCCCATTAGTTATTTTAGGATTGTGGTTTGGGGACGGATGATCATGGAAAAAGGAGTCATTTAGGGTGTGATGAAACATTGTGCTTGATCTTAATGCTGTTACAGGACCTCCAGTCGATCAATTTTCTGGTAAAATCCACTAATTTCACATTAAAGTCCTACTGATACTTGAAATAGGTAGGTCCTAATGCCTTGTATGGTTCCTGCAGCATCACAGATCCTCCAAGGTAATAAGCAGGGGATGATTTTCTAAAATATGTTTTCTATAATTTTACCAAAGAACAAAATGTCAATAAGTTTTATATAAATGCCAGACATGAGAAATGTTCCTGTAAATCATGCCCAACTGTTGTGATGGAGGTTTTGGTCTCGTCTTCTGTCACTGTACGTGTTAGTCCAGGACACAGGAAGTGTTGAATTATCATAAAGAAGACCGTAGCACCTCGGATCAAACCTAAACGCTGCGGTATACATTTTCCTGTGGTTGCAAATGGTAAAACTCAGGTAAGAGAGAAATTCAGAGAGGCTATGAAGACGACAAGCCCAGAAAGGTATAGCGGTCCTGATTCCAGGCTCTGTTTGGTTTGGCAACTGGAAAAAACGGTTTGAGGTCATAGAAAGTGTATCCCAAGTATCTCATCAATGCAGTTTTCTTCTATGGTGAAGGCAGAGCCTAATTAGTACAATGACAGAGGTGGCTGAAGGAGTTAAAAAGTGTGCCGAGAATGAATTTAGCCTCTGGACACTGTTTGGGGATCATGGTTTGCAAGTCTCTACCAAGGATGAACCAGACAACACCTGCAGAAGGGCAGAATTAGGGGTATTCTCAGTGTTGAAGGGACCAATGGTTGTGATTTAGCTATTTAAGTATTGCAGTTTTTAGCCTCTCTTGTTCTGAGGTGTTGGAAGAGAGACTCCAGCTAATCGGGGAGCTTTGTTGTCTGGAAGCACGATAAGGTTCATGCCACAGAAAAGAGGTCTGGTGTTTTCCTTTTGCAGAATTGCCTGTGGGCTCACAGGACTTCGGTTGTCCTGTCCAAATCTGAAGGTTTCCAGCCGTGTTGTCTGAGGCATTTCTGGCAGGTGCTGTGGGAGAATGAGACTTACGGGAAGCTGGAGATTTAATGAGGGCTCTTCAGTCCTTGTATGAACAAAATAGGATCTGTTTTTCACACGTTCTCCATCCAGAGTGATTGTGCTCTGAGTTTTGCTGGAGTTTTCCGTTTCGGCGTCCAGATTTGGCTCTGCTCTCCGACGCTCCTGTTCCAGTTATAGGTGTGAGAAGTTTGTTTCGATGTCTCAAAATGTTTCTGTTTGCTACTGCGATAAAATCTATGATTAATTGCATCCTTTTTAGTATTGTACCCAGGAGGAGTCCATATATTTATTTCCAGCTTTAATTAACAGTACAGTTTGCGGAGCTTGGCTCATTTGGGCTCAGGTTTAACAATGTCAGCACACCTGACCTGGAGACTGAGTTTGTATTTAGAGAAGCAGACTTATAAACATGTATATATATCTCAAAAAGGAATATTATGGGCTACGGAAAGGGGATGTTTATCCTCAGAGCTGTCAGCCTTCATCATCAGTGCAGCGACGTGGTCCATCAACCATCTGGTGTATAAATAAAGTTATCGAAGGAGGTTTGGCGAACAGCTGACGCAAGTAATGAGGGAGTGGGGCTTGACGTTGCCAGGCTACACCGCTGAGGGGGTAAGGCGGCGGTGGGGACCGCAGCAGCTTCTGCTCCCGAGACGGCGCTGCTCACAGTACAGCAAGACATTTGCTCCAAAACACGGGCTTCTGCAAACCGGAGCGAAGCAGAGACACGTAAAGACGAGTCGCGAGGGCTCCGAGGAGGACAATCCTCAAGGGCTCCTCCGTTTTTCTTTTTGTTTTGTTTTGCTTCCAAGCAGATTTTGTTAAGACTGACATGTTTACCAAAAAATAATGCTGTGAATAAGGCTCATAGAAAAAGCCCCACAGCATTCAGAGTGAATTAAATGACTGTGCTCTAGAAGGTCATCACCTGGAGAGCAGAGCATCTTCCATTCCCACCGCCTCACCATTGCTTTCTGTTAACAATGTTGCTGCTTTAAGCTCATCTACATCTAACATTTAAAGTCACCAGCGGCCTGTGGTACTTCTGTTACTTTCCCTCAATAAAGACAGTAATGGTCACTTTCTCTGTCGACTAATGTATTCGGTTACTTGAGTTCACAAACACTTGAAGTTTAATGACATGACATTTTTAACCCATGTTTTCAGCTAAACAAGTTTTATCTTGATTAGGAAGTTTTTACACAATGTTTGGTCATGCAAAATTTGATCATTCATTTAGGGGCATGTATGTTTATGAGGTCAAACACTAATGTTGGAGAAGAAGGCAGTACTTAGATTCTCAGCTTGGATTCATTGTGAGGGTCTTATAGCTTGTTGAGGTCTGGAATGTGTTTGGATCAGTCCGATTCTTGCATAACAAAAGGTCTCAACCTTGTCTTTATGGATTTTGTTTGAAATTGAAATCAAAGCATGAAACTTTCCAAACTCTCTTGGTATGCTGAAGCATTAAGAGTTCCTTTAACTGTAACTAATTACGTGTTTCCAACGAATCAAATCTCCTTCTTCAGTGGGACAAGCATGCGTCATCATCAGTGGGCGTCACACAAAAGTAGGAGTGTGGTAGGAAGACGGGTCCAATGGTTTGTCACACATGCTTTACAACATGTTAAAGAGTGAATAAAAACCAGACTAAGCTAAGGTGGCTTCAGATTGTAGATTCTTAACTCAGGTAATGCCAGAACCTTTGTTTGAAAGACTGGGCTTATAAAATAATCTTTAGCCTATTTAACAATCCGCAGATCTTTCATGTGTTCAATATGGCATTCATTTTTACTGGACATAAAGTAAAATCAGCTGCCGGGTTTTCCCAACGCACCACTCCACAGGTTTGTTACAGGTAATGCTGCAATACTTGTTATTCTGCATTTCCAGAGTTAAACCAAACTTCATGCTGTGGACACGTTCAGGAACTGGAACGAGGTTTGAACCGCTTTGGTAGAAACACAAAAGACTGCAATCGATGTTCTTCTCTGCAGTAAAGCTTCAAAAAGAGCTGTTCTGCTGGAGACAGCCTGACTCACCAGATCCAGAGACGTGATGAAGCTGCACCCAAGCGTTACATGGCCAAGTGCAAAGCAAGGTGGTGTAAATCATGTCACCACTGGACCCTAGAGTCGTGGGGACAGAGCCCACTTCATTATGATTTTAACATGCATTTGTTATGCTAATCTGACGCCTACATCCACTCTGGATGTCTCTAACTATGGATGGCAGCTTTATTCTGTGTGCCTTATTTTTTTTTGTCATTAGGAAAGTGGTTCCTATACAGGAATATGGGTGAAGACTGGAATAAAACCTGTTAGGCGCTGGAAAAAGTCTTAAATTAACCCTAAACATTAGGCCAGAGATACAATAAAGAGGATGAACTGATCCTAACAGATTTACACGTTCAGAATGGCCTAATCAAAGTCCAGATCTGAATTCAGATTGTAATTTTCCTACTTTGTGTTGTCCTGTCAATTCGATATTTCACATTCAAGTTGGGGGTCGTAAACGAGAAAAGTGTTTTTGATTTATCGTCTCGAGAGCAACTAAAGAATTAGCACTTTGTAATTCAAACAGAAACAAAACCTTCCCCGCTTACGTCAGACAGACGTCGCTGAGGAGCGACAGAAACGCTGGCTGACAAGGCACTGATTGTGCAGTCAGCGTACGAGACCAGGATATGTGTGTCAGTGGAGCATCCTGCTGACCAGAGCAGCAGCGACAGCCCTGGGCTCATGAAGTTGTGCTTTTTTTTTTGCTTCCCCCACCTCCCCACTTTTTATGGTTGTTGAAATAAACAGAGCAAAACAACTGTTCCATGAAATTAGCATTCGCATGAAGCTCTGGGGGATGAACACGTTGACCCACTTTTCCGTCGACCGCGTGCGTCCGGGTGGGTGTGCGAATGCGTGCGTTGGCGTGCGAGCACGTCGCCCCGGCTGCAGGGAGCCGTGCGGAGCCTCGTCTTGGGTTAGACAGACGTGTCCTGAGATTGCACACATTCATGGAAATGGCTCAGATCAAACGTGCTTCACGCTCCGTTTAAACTCAGGAGGAGAAATCTCCTATATAACTTAATATATATACACACATATATATTATCTAGGTCACTAGAAGATATATGTGCTTCAGTTTGTGGAGTAGGGATTTGAAAATGACCTTTCCTGCCTCGTTATTCCCTCTGTCTGTCTGCAGATATCTGGAGTCTGGGGGTAATCCTCTTCATGCTGGTCTGCGGTCACCCCCCCTTTCAGGAGACCAACGACAGCGAGACCCTGACCATGATCATGGACTGCAGATACACGGTGCCGCCACATATCTCCCACGCCTGCATAGAGTGAGTAATAACCTGGCGCACAAACCCACAACGGGTGAACCGAGTTACTCTGCAGGTGCTGCATATTTCATGTTTGGAGATGTGCGAACAGCATAGAGAGGAGCGGGAACGCGAGGGCGCGGTCCGACTCCTGCTGCTCTCCGTCGTCCCGCTTTCACTCAGCTGCTCCAGCAGGGATGCGGCACTGCGTTAAGTGGATCTGATGCACCGCTTTCAAATTGGCTTCCTGTTTTTAGCCTGGCGAAGGTTCAGTGTTGTGTCCGGACTGCAGCCGTAGCTCGGAAAGCGCAAAGCATTCGGCCTGGGCTTTATTATTTTTGACGTTGCCTGCAACACAGAACTTCGTGCCTTGGTTTCCCATGTGGCTTGTTAGAGAAACAGGACTTCCTTTTGCTTGCTTGAACAATTTAGCCATGGAGCATCTGCTAAAGAGATGGGCGTATGATTTCATATTTTAAACCAATCGAGCAGAAACCTGGAGTAATCAGACAAAAAACAATGAGAATGTCAAGGAATGTTGGCATAGCATTAGTCTTAGTTTATTAAATTTGGCCACCTCAGCTTATTTCTTTCTTGTTTGGTTAAAGATAATAAAGTTTAAAGGGGTTGTTACTGAAATCCTATATCATAAAGGCCTCCTCAAAGGCTAATCTGGACTGAACAACGCAGATTTTGGTTGTTAGTTTGTAAGTGAAACACAAAAATTAGTAGTTAGTTGACTAACTACAAGGACTCACAGTGACTATATTTTTTATTCAATTTATCCTCTATACTTACATT